>JASDQU010013320.1:35137-48760 GCA_032191745.1 Picea mariana
AAGAGGAGGGAAATATTGAAACTATTATAGGTACCAACCAAGAAGAAGGACCCTCCAATCATTTTTAACACCATGTCTCTTGATTGGAAAAGGGATAGTGATTTTCGGTCGTTTTTCTTCTTGCAAAGTGGATTATTTTCCTTGTGCCTTGGGCACCTCACAACCATTAGGGCGTCCCCATCTAGGGGTTACTTATTGATATTGTTACAAAATTGTATCTTTTTCTATTAGGCTTACAGAAACCCTAACTTACTTTCTTTAATAACTCTCTTATCAACCATTGGTTTTTGCTCAAAGTTTGCACACTTACTGTCCTTGTCCTAGTGCACTTTTTAGCAAAGTTTGAGGAGATTTCAGTGGATGATTTTATTGTTGTAATACATTGAATGTTAGAGCCGTAAGGATGATATAATTTTCTCCAGAAAAGTGTTTACAACAACCTTATCTTTTATTCTAAGAGTATTGTATTTTTCATTTTGAGTTTAGCTAGTCATTTAGTAGTTTTTCTCTTGCATCTTTTACTTGATCTTTATCATTTATTAAGCAACTTATAGTAAATTTTTCTTACTGATATATATTGTTATTTATTGCTGAAAATTAGGGAAAACAAGCTTAACTTTTTTATCTAACTAACATATACTATTGCAAAGTGTATTTTATTGTGTCTTGGGCAGGTACAATCATCCGAAGAAGTGTTCTACATGTGGGGCAACAATTTCTTGATTTGCAAGGCATCTCTTTCCACCTTTCACTCCACTTAGACTTGACCTATAGGGGATTCATTTCCATCCATATTCATCTCCATCTCAATCCCCCTAGGGTCACTGGGATGGCCTCCCTAGAGTGACCTAGTCACCCTTGAACTACGAGACCTACATCGAGGTGACATTGGTTGTAGGATTTCCAAATTGTAGCACTTGTTTCATGGTTGGGTCACGATTTTCCCAACCTCCAACTTGCACTATAACATGACCTACATCAAGGTGACATTGGGTGTAGGATTCTCAAATTGTAGCACTTTCTTTTGTGGTTGGGTCAGGCTTTTCCCAACCTACAACTTGTGTTATAACATGACTTATAGGAGAAAAGAGCTTGGGTGTTGAGGGTTTTGTCTTACTAAACCCTAGAGATCAGCAAGGGAGTGAAATATTCTCCTATTCATAATTCAATATTGGCAAAGGTGGTGGGTTTCTCCTTCACAATGATCTCATCTCTCATTTGGGTGAGTTTCTAGCAGGAAAGTGCGCACTTATCCTTAGGATTTTCATTGTTTGGAGGTTATTCAACAAAGCTATAGTTTAGAGATATTTCCTATCACCTTTCCATTACCAAATCTATCTTCCAATAGAGGTTTGCAGGGGTTTGAGGCCAGTATTCAGAGATTCGTACTCATCAGGGTCCGTTATATCCAAAAACGTGCACCAGTCATTTCCAACAACATGAGTTTCTAAAGGGAAAGAACTTGATCGTGTATAGCTACCATTGGAGGACCGGGAGGGTCCATAATTCTATTCTAGAGTGTTGTTTTTGGAGTTTTCGTCAGCCACTACTTTCATATTCTCACTGTACTATTTCAGATATGAAGATTCCATGTATGGAGATCAACTTACTAATTAAATAAAGGTTAGATCTGAAGTTGTTGGTATTTCTTGTGTTGAATTTTGTATATTTTCATTACCTTGTTGCATTGTGTGTTTATTATATTGTTGTAAAACCATGAGAATGTCAAAAAATGCAAATATGAAACAAACCCACAACTGAAGCACCTAAAATCAACAAGAAAAACCCTTGTTCTAGGAAACAAATAGCTTGGGAACATTAAAGTGGTATCAGAGCCAATTCTTGTGCCAGCCTATTATAAAACACTAATGACCAGGAGGAGAGGTCATGGGGGACAACCTGCATCAAGTATTCCTAAATGAGAAGAGCCAGAAGTCTGTATGGGGGAAACTCATGAGACAAAAACTGCAACATCATAAGAGACAACTTTCTTGGCCGAAAGGGTGACTCAAACAATGAATGATGCACTACAGTACAACTAGGTTATTATGCAGCGCAACCTAGAGGAGATGCAGAACCATTTATCCTTGGGGCAAGCATAAGTCAAACTATCCTTTGCAAATTTCCAAAGAGGATGGGACAAAATGATAGCCTTAATGCAGGAACAGAGCAAACATTAGGGTATTCTTGCTCAGTATTTGATGGAGTAAAGACATGGTAAATATCCACCCCTATTTGGTGGAAATCATTATGCTAGTGGGTCTCATGGGGGAAATGGGAATCATGAGGACTCCATACATAAAGGCCATACAGAAGGGCATAAACCAAATGAAGGTATACCAACCCAATCTCAAACACCTAGTAGATCTACTCCTAGACCATACATGCCTACCTTTTTGGATGCACAACATGAGAGTCTAGGGGATGAATGGGAGACTGCAAAAAGGGAGTACAATTCCATGGGCATGGGATTCAAGAGACAAGTTTCCATGGGGGAGTATTTCCACCTCAAGATGAAAATAAAATCCAAGGATCATTATAGAGAAGACAATGAGCTAGGGTGCAATGGAGGAAGAAAGGAGTTTCCAGCCTTTAATGGATCAAATCAAATCTCAACCACAATATGGGTGCAAAAGATGGATGCTTATCTCCAATTGAATACCATGGAGGAAGGAAATTCCATCAAGTTTGCAACATTGTAATTGATGGGCAAGGTGCATGATTGGTGGTTTCATGGGATGACCACCTTGGGACACGAGCATGTCACTTATTATCATGACTTCACCCAGAGATTCATTGATAGGTTTGACAGAGAAGATATAGAAATTCATTTCGGAGAGCTCACATAAATTATGCAGACAGGATCAACTGAAGCCTTCATTCAGGAGTTTCAAAGAGTGTCGATTATGGTTCCTGGCGTGTTAGAATCCATATTACTAATGATGTATATAGAGGAACTAACCAAACTTGTGAGAGGATGGGTTAAGGATTTTAAGCCTATAACCTTATAGGATGCCATTGAGCACACCTGAGATCTAGTTGGGGCAGCTAACAAAAATAGGTTCACACCTAGACCCCCAATCATTACAAGGGGTCGAGACACTAAATAGATTGACAAAGGAAAGGGGAATTTGGATGAAGCCACAAAAAGAGAGTTAATAAGGAAGCAATTATGTTTCACCTACAAAGAACCATGGCAGCCATGTCATAGGTGTTTGGGCAAAGGGAAAATTCACTATATAGAAGTGGTGTCTGATAGTGAGGAGGAGACAAATGATGAGGAGGGTGGAGCTATCCATAATATATAGGTGAGCCACAGGGAGGAAGAACAAGCCTTGCATGCGCAATGTGATGAGGTACCCTTACACCAGGAGGCATGACTCAAGAAGGTTATGTAATGTCCCCATTTTCTTAGCACCAAAAAGCAACAAAAAAACAACCCACTAGCCTCTCTAATTCCTGTAGGCTGAGTCCAGAGATGTGCAAGGGAGTTACATCATGACTTATGTCAATGGGGCTCAAAGTCATATTAATTAATTATGACTAAGTCATTTAAATGAAAAATAAAGGAAAAGAAATAGTCACTTTATTAAATGAAGTAAATAAAATAAAAATGACTTATTAATTAATTAACTAGAAAATAGATTATTTTCTCAAGAGGAAAATATAAAAGAGGGGGAAAGAGGAATTATCCTCATTCATTCAATCTATCAATCAAATTGGATTTCGAAAGCTCTCGTGGCTTTTTCTGGCATTGAGGAGGAAAAAATTTGACGAACATTGGTTTCGATAGTGAAATCTATCTAGACTAGCCAATACTTGAAGTAGATCATATAGATCTACTAAGTGAGTTTCATTGATAAGGAATTTGGAAATTTTAGAGGTTGATTGGCATTGTAGAGTATGGGGCGAATTATTGAGGAACAAATTTTGGATTGAGCTAGGAATTTCGTGTGTGGGGAAAGTACCCTCTTGTTGGATGCATTCCTCAACTGTTGGTCGCATCTACCACTTTGAAACCCATGTTATATCTTATGGAGTGGTATTGTTAAGGATTTGGGAGTCGATCTATTGTGGGTAAGGACAAAATCATGTTGAATATTCTTTTTTCAGGGTATGGGACATTTGTGGGAGGTCGTGCCCAATCTGTGGGTCGTTCTATAAAAAGAGGAGGTCGATTGTGAGTGAACGGCGCACTGCTGGAGCTGTCAATCCTCCCTCAACTTGGACTGTGTAATCTAAATGTGCATAGGGTCGATTTTCAGGCTATGAAGGGTGATTTATTTGCTGCAGAATAAGGTGATTATAAGAAGCATCTCACTGCTAAATTTTGGGTTTAACTGTATTGTGGAGCTAGTTATTTAGTGTTGTTTCTTGTTTGCTCGATTACTACATTCCTCATTGCTGACAACTGCAATATCGACCTGGAATTATTATATATATTGTTGTTGTGCTTCTTTCATATATAACCAACCTTGTTCTATACTATCCAGGTCAGGAAATATGTTTTTATTATTTGCATGAGAAATATATGAACACCTTTATGAGTTGTGACCTGATGTATCTATCCATGAAGGCAATAAAGAAAAGATAGCCCATCCTTTAAATTTGTATTTGATGCCATCATTGTTATTCTATAATTGTGATCTTTATCTTATGAATTACGACAACACTATAATTTGTTCAAGAGACTCCATCAGTAGCCATACATTTTCACATTTCAATCATGCATGAATCACACTTTCAACAAGCATTTGTGAAAATTTGTTTTGGTTTGTTTGATGATATCCTTATTTACAGTAAGACATGGGAGGAACATCTGCAACATGTGGATGAGGTGTTAAGGATATTAGTACAACAATATTTCTATGCAAATTTGTTGAAATGTGAATTTGGAATGACAAAATTGTTGTACTTGGGGCATGTAATAGGAGAGAATGGAGCACAAGTCCATATGGAGAAGAGCCGTGCTACTATTCACTAGCCCACACCCAAGAGTGACAGAATTGAAGAGTTTTATTGGACTTTGCACTTACTACAAAAGATATGTCAAGGGATTCTCACAACTTGCAACACCGCTTACAGATCTTACAAAGAAAGGGGCATTTAGTTGGAGTGACATAGCTCAGAAGACCTTTGATAATATTAAACAGGTAATGAGTTCCTGTCCATTCCTAGCTCTTCCATATTTTACTCAACCCTTTATAGTGGAGTATGATGATTCTGGCGAAGGTATCGTGGGAATCTTAATGCAGAACCATCATCCTATAGCTTTGAGAGCAGGAAATTGAGAGAGCATGAGTGCCTTTATTCTATTTATGATAAGGAGATGTTGGCTATTATGCATGCCTTAGCCAAATTCAGACAGTACCTGGTTGGGGGGGAATTCAAAATCAAAATTGACCATAATAGCTTGAAGTATTTTCTGGATCAGAATGATTTGAATGAGAGGTAACAAAATGGGTCAGTAAAGTACAAGCCTACGACTTCGAGATTTAATATGTAAAAGGAAAGAGCAATGTGGTAGCAGATGCACTTTCAGGGAAGCCAACTATATCTCTTATGGAGATTTATCTTGATTAGAAGGCCCAACTTTGGTGGAGTATTCCAAAAACAAGTTCACTTGTGAGCTTTTGGATGGATTGGTGCAACGTGAAAAGTACAGTATAGTAGATGATATCATTTACTAAAAAGGGGGGATTTATTTAGTGCCTGAGTCAAGGCTTAAGAAGAAGATCTTGCAGGAAGCACATGATTCTCCATTGGCAGGACATCAAGGATTTTTGAAAACATGCAAAATGATTAGAGAGAGGTTCTCATGGAAGGGCCTCAAGGAGGATGTACTGAACTATGTGAAGGAGTGCTCCACTTGTCAGAAAAAGAAAGTTGAACACACTCATCCAGTGGGACTCTTGCAACCATTGCCCATTCCAAAGGGAAAATGGGAAAGTATATCTATGGAATTTATCACCGGGCTGCCTAAATTCCAAGGTAGTGATTGTATCTATGTTTTGGTTCATAGGCTGACTAAATTCACCCATTTCTTCACCATATCATCAGATTATTCAAGGGCACAAGTGGTCGAAGTATTCTTTAGGGAGGTGTTTCACTTGCATGGGCTACCGAGGACTATTGTAAGTGACAAGGACAATCAGTTCATGGGAGATTTTTGGCGGGAGTTTTTTAGGATGGTGGGCATTGATTTGACTCCTAGCACTAGTTACCACCCTCAGACTGATGGTCAGAAAGAAATAGTAAACAAGTGACTAGAAGGATACCTGAGGAATTATGTAGTAGGTCAGCAGAGAAAATGGATTAAATGGCTACACTTGGGGGAGTTTTTCTACAACACTACATTCCATGTGTTCATTGGTTTGACTCCATTCAGGGCTCTATACATATGATGCTCCTACATTTGTGGATCTAGTGTTTGGGGACAATAGAGAACCTAAAGCAAAAGATTGGCTTCAAGAAAGTCAAAACATTCTGAAGGAACTCAAAGAGAATTTGCAAGCAGCACAAAATCAGTGAAATCTGTCTGCAAATAGGAAAATAGTTGAGAGGGGTTTTGAGGTAGGCAATTTGTTATATTTGAGGCTACAACCATATAGACAATTGTCCCTTAAAAAGAAAGGAGAGGAAAAATTGAAACCTCATTTCTATGGGTCCTACAAGATCATCATAAAGGTAGGTGAGGTGGCTTATGAGCTTGAGTTGCCTAAGGAAAGTAAAATTCACAATGTATTCCATGCCTCTTCCCTTTAGAAGGAGATTGGCCAACAGGTGGTGATTTCTACTGAGCTACCTCCACTGGATGAGAAGGGGCAATTGGTGTTGGTTTGTGAGAAGATATTACAAGTGCATGAGAGAAAGTTAAGAAACAAGGTCATCAGGGAATATCTGGTCAAATGGAAGGAATTACATGTTGAGGATGCCACATGGGAAGGAAAACAGGTACTATAGCATCCAGATATCTGATTGTTTGAGGACAGACAATTTTGAGCAAGGAGGATTGTAATGTCCCCATCTGCTTAGCACCAAAAAGAAATGAAAAAGAAGCCCACTAGCCTATCTAATTTCTGTAGGCTGAGTCGGGAGATGTGCAAGGGAGTTACATCATGAATTGTGTCAATGGGATTCAAAGTCATATTAATTAATTATGACTAAGTCATTTACATGAAAAGACAAGGAAAAGAAATAGTCACTTTATTAAATGAAGTAAATAAAATAAAAGTTGCTTATTAATTAATTAACGAGATTATTTTCTCAATAGGAAAATATAAAAGAAGGGAAAAAAGGAATTCTCCTCATTCATTCAATCTATCATTCAAATTGTATTTTGAAAGCTCGTGTGTCTTTTTCTAGCCTTGAGGAGGAAAACTGTTGACGAACATTGGTTTCGAACATTAGTTTCGATAGTGAAATCTATCTATCCTATCCAATACTTGGAGTAGATCATCTAGATCTAATAAGTGAGTTTCATTGCTAAGGAATTTGGGAATTTCGGAGGTTGATTGGCATTGTAGAGTCTGGGGCGAATTGTTGGGGACAAAATTTTGGATTGAGCTTGGAATTTTATGTGTGAGGCAAGTTCCCTCTTGTTAGACGCATTCCTCAATTGTTGGGTGCATCTACCATTGTGAAACCCATGTTATATCTTGTGGAGTGGTATTGTTAAGTCTTTGGGAGTCAAACTACTGTGGGGAAGGAGAAACTCAGGTCAAATCTTCTTTGTTTAGGGGCTGCGACATTCATGGGAGGTCGTGCCCAATCTGTGAGTCGTTCTATCAAAAGAGGAGGTCGATTGTGAGTGAAGGGCGTGTTGCTAGAGCTACCACTCCTCCCTCAACTTGGACTATGTAATCTGAATGTGCATGGGGTCGATTTTCAAGCTATCAAGGGTGATTTATTTGCTGCAGAATAGGGTGATTATAAGAGGTGTCTCGCTGCTGAATTATGGGTTTAACTGTATTGTGGAGCTGGTTATTCAATGTTGTTTAACTGTATAGGTTGATTATAAGAGGTGTCTCACTACTGAATTCTAGGTTTAACTGTATTATGGAGATGGTTATTCAATGTTGTTTCTGAGTAGATGGGTGAGAAAAGAAGATGGTGGGACACTTGGGACTCAGTTCAATTAAATAAAGAAAAATGAGAATGAAACAATAAATGAATTCATTTCAAGATTTGACAGGTTGTACAATCAAATTCCAACAGATTACCATCCTACAATATCATCACTTCATCTCCTTTACATGAATTCTTTTGAAGGGCAATTCCGATACATTCTCAAATATAAAAGTCCTACATCATTGGCATAGGCTAAATATTTCAGTATTAACATTGAAGAGAATCTCCTTGATTCAAAAATAGAACCTTTTTAGTGTGGGTCAAAATTTAGCCCAAAAATAAAAGTGTTTGGAATCACTTCAAAATGAATAGGTGTGTAGGCCTCATCCTCATGAACCCAACGCACTTCAAACGGGTTCAAACGAACATCGGATGAGTGAGATATCGCGTTCTGTTCAATTTGCCAAATAAGCAAAAACAATTGTTGATTGTACAATCCGTATAGTCCATAGAGGCTAATGTGGCAGGGGTACGACCCCACACATGGAAATGATAACATAGTAGGTGTTGATTGGACAGCCAAGTGGCATATGTGGGCAAATTTGGTTTCGACACATGGCATCTTGTTGACAAATGGTATGGTGCCACGTGGCCCAGACATGGGCTGCCACGTGGCACCTTGATGTTATCATTTGGTTTATAAATTAATGTGGAGTCCATGGGAGTCGAACCCCGGATAGCCATACAACTCAAGATTTTGCATAGTATGGGCTACCACTAGCCCATGCTTTAGTTCTTAATATATATATGTTTTGATATATATTTAAATTTGGTTATGTCAAAGGTTAGCGCGGGGTCCGAGTGTAATGACCCTTTTCTTATTACTATGAATAATTTCATAAATAAACCTAAACATTGGCTAAATTATAATTAATTATTATATAACCTTAATTGATTATAAGTTATTAATTAATTATTTTGATTATACTTAGCTGAAGTATGATTAACTCCTTGATTAAGGGTTAATGAAGGAGTAATTATTAAATGAGACATTAAATAATTAAGTATTAGACTAATGGTTAGTGATTAATTAATTATTAAATAAAGTAATTGATTAATTATGTAATAAACCAATGGGGGAAAATAAAATAAAATAAACATAAATAAGGTTAAAGGGGTTACGTATCCCATGAGGGATAACGTAACCCATACGTTAAGGGGAATATTTAATAGAGGATAAGACCATTAATAAAGAACTAAATGAAGAGATAAGGCTTTAATGAATGGATAAGGTGTTTGGTGGGGAGTGAAGGTTCGGGGGGCGGTGAAGGAGGCATAAGGGAAGGAGGAGGATTCACTTTGGGGGGATTCATTTTTTTCATTCAGACAGTCTACGAGAGGAGATTTTTGGGAGCTTTTAGACAGAGTGAGAACAGTGGATTTACAGTGCACACCGGGGCTGAGGGGTTTTGGGCTCGGAGGGCTAGGACGTCCATAGATGTCCTAGGGCCAGGCGTACTGGTCGGTAGGGTGGCTGGTTTTGGGGTATTCTAAGGAGCAGGTTCAAGCGAAGGTTCAAGCTGCTCCAGATAGTAGAAGGTTCAAGCTACTGCAGATAGTAGCATCAGAGACAGGTATTTANAATCAAAATTGTGAATTGTTTACTTAAATTTTATATTTATTGCCAAATTTTATTTACGCAAGTATGCACATAGCTTTGCAAATTATGAAAACTATACTTCTTAAAAGCTTACAGAAATTAAGTAAATTGGTACATAAATTAAGTAAATTAGTAGAAATGTAGTGTCTTTTCAATTCTGGGTACTACACCGAGCTGGGGTTTAGCCCCAACCCTGGTTTTATACGCCTACCATATGACCTCAACACATGGAATTGTGTGCGGATTTTTGTTTAAATGGTTATTTCAGTGCCCAACACTTGTCAAGTCCACAAAGACCGTTGCTAATGAGGGCCTATTTTCTTGTTGGGATGTGGCCATATGGCCCACCATGCGCCCAACACCTCTTCCCTTCAAGGTCTTAAGTCTGCTAACAGTGAGATAGTTTAGCACCAATCACAAGAATGAGCACGTGTGCTGGGTTTAGGCACGGAAAAACGCCCAGGAGCTAGGTTACTCATAAGGAGTGTGTTTTGACGAACCAGAGACAACACCATTGAAGAAGGAAAATGGCAGGAGGCCTATCTTCTTCATTTTTTGGCCAAATGAGGTGTCGAAAAAGCCCAGCTAGGGGTTTTTGGATGTTATGAATCCATTAGTACAGGTTTCAAAGGAATTTGAAGACTTCTATTTCAAGTTTTCCTACAGGGAAGTTTCAAAGAGCTCTAGGGAGCTTAGGGGCACCATTAAAGGAGGTCATGCCCAAGGGAGCCAAAGTCCATTTTCAGTGACTGAATAGTCATTTTTGACTAATTGATATACTCTGAACTCATTAAAATAATTTGTAGATGTATTTGAGGACTTTTACAGGTGTTTTTTTCACAAGGCAGCTCATGGAAGCTCAAGGCCACTAGTAGAAGAGATCATGCCCAAATGAGCCATGGTCTGATTTCAAAGTTCTAACAGTCATTTTTGGGGTTTTATGTATTCTAAACCCAATGGTACAGTCAGTAAATCCATTAGAGTTGAGCAGCATCTTGTAAAAGAATTTTAGACAAACTAATCCCAGACAACCTAGTCCATTGATGGAGGCAAGGAGATGTAGCCCAGTTGGGGGTGAATTCTTTTATCATGTTGTTATTGTTGTGAGTTTTGTTGGTTATATTTTGTTGCAATTTATGTTTGTTTTTGTATTATTTAAACAACACATTTAACCTTTGAAAAACCTCACACATAAACACCTAAAAGAACCCTAAACTTGACACATAAATCCTCTTGCACAACTAAGACATTGAGCAAGGTCTTGAAGTTTATTTTAATGGAGTAGAGGGTGCTTGCATAGAAAAAAAATTCAACCCCCTATTTTCAGATCAGGTGGTATCAGAGCATAGATTTTCTCATGTGATTTCCATTGATAGCTAGAGATTTAATCGTTGGTATTATTGTGTAAGTTTTGTGTTGAAGTTTGATATCTTGCAAGGATGGAGGAAGCTTCAAACAATGAAAGTTCTCATACATCTTCATTAGCCAAGTTCTCTGACAAAGAGATGTTGAAGGCATTTGTAACCATGAGAGATATGGTGTAAGAGATGTGGGAAGATAGGAAGGAGAGCATTTTCCTTCAAGAACAGTTGATGGCCATGAAGGAGGAGAAGCACCAGCTTCTTGAAAAGTTGCATGAGATGGAGACTCAGCTCCATGAGGCAAAGGAAACCCTTACCAAGTGCATGCATGAACATGAGGTATGTAATGCTAGTTTTTCTTCAAACTCCTATCAAGATGAATGCTTTGGTTTTTTTGAAAATCACATAAGAGGAATACGATCCAAGTTATTGTTAAAAATGGGATATGAAGGTAGAGGGTTAGGAAAACATGCACAAGACATTGTTGAGCCTATTGTTGTTGAGGAGAGGCCCAAGTATAGGGGTCTTGGATATGAACAGAAAGATGGAGCATATTCCAAAGTTGAGGAGACAAGGGAAACAATTCCAAGAACAACTTTTGTTGCAAGTTCAATCCCTCAAGCATGTAAAGTGTGTGTTCAATATGAATGAAAATGTGTGAAACAAGAGAGTTGTGACAGCCACGAGGAAAAGAACACTATTGTTGGTCTTCAAAAGAGAGCTAGTAATTCTTCAAATTCACCTCCTCAAGAAGGCGATAAAGGTAAATGTTCAAAGACTTTTGTTTCAAGTTCAATCCCTCAAGCATGCAAAGTGTGTGTTCAAGATGAATGTAAATGTGGGAAACAAGAGAGTTGTGATAGCCATGAGGACAAGAACATTTTTGTTGGTCTTCAAGAGAGAGCTAGTAAATCTTCCTCAAGAAGGCGATAAAGGTGAATGTTCAAGGTATATTTCTGCCTATAATTCAGTTGTTTTTTCTTATGTTGAGCATGGTAAATTTTCATGTAAAAATGGAAGAAAAAGTTCATGTACATATTGTGGTTTAGATAACCATCATGTTTCAAGATGTTGTAAAAGATTGACCACATTCAGGAAACTTTCCAAGCAAAGACAACTTGAAAAGAAGATTCAAAAGATTTGCACTCACTGCCAGAAGAGGGGTCATCTCATTGACCAATGTTGAGCAATGCATCCAACCACTCATTCACAGTACAAGAAGCAGATGGATAAAAAGACTAGCAAGAATGGAAGAGGAGATTCCATCGTTGATGTGAGTCAAGATGATTCACAAGAAGACGATTTTCAGCATAAAAAGTCACCATTGAATTGGATTGGTAAGAAATAGTTAGATTTCTTGAACAAGTAAGGCTTGCATTTCTCTGTTTCTAGATGCATATTTCGGCCTTATGTATTCATTTCTGTTGAAAGTATGAAAAGTTGTAGTAGCTTATCATAACTTGTATGATGCAAGTTTGCATGTGAATGCAATTCTATTGAAGGCATTCTTGTTGTTGCACAACTTCGCCAGGAGGATGTAAAAGATGGGTATGATACTCACTTATTGCAGCCACATATCTTTTAATTTCAGCTCTTATGTACCCACATGTTTTTGGGTTTATGTACTTATGTTTGTACTTGAAAGAGAGTTGAAGAGCTTTGCACATGCATGTAATTTTGTATGTGTAAACAGTGAACTTGATGATAGTTTCACTATGACTCATGAATGTAACATTGTTGTGTATCATGAATGTCGACTTCATTGGGAATGTCGATATGTTTCAAATGAGTCTTGACTTGTGTCGATGTTGTATTGACAAATATGTTGTGTCGATCATGTTTCTCAACTTATGTTTAGTCGATGGTGTTTGTCGGCTTGTAATTCGATTTTCAGTACACCAAGATGCATGAAAACACCATGTACTTTGATGAAGTACAAGATGCGACCGATATTGCTTGAAGAGAAAAAGAGTTGGTTGGCATCATTTTCATTCTTGTGTAAAATTTGTTTTCAAGATTGATGGTTTTCTTGGTTTGTGACAAGATGTCGCAGGAAAGTTTTTTTTTCAACCATTGTAGAATGGATTGTGTTGACGCCAAAGAGTTCACAAGAGGGACTTGACTCTCAGTGGGAAGGATGACAGTTTTCCAAGGACAAAGAGAACAGTGGGTCAGGAGCAACCAGAGAACAATGGTTGAGGGACATAGCCAGTTGCAGTGCAAGGCATGTCAAGGTACCCAGGTGATTGCCAAAAATATTTTTCAAGTAGAATTAGTGGACAGAACTTGGAAGAAGAAAATTATTGAAGCTCGGCGAGATAATCATCATATTTTGTGCATCCAAAATCCTTTCAGTGGGAAGGTGTGATCAAAATCTGGACTAGGGGTCAAAATTTAGCCCAAAAATCAAAGTGTTCGAAATGACTTCAAAACAAACAGGTGCATAGACCTCGTCCTCACGAACCCAACGCACTTTGAACCCATTCAAACAGACATTGGATGAGTGAGATATCACTTTCTGTTCGATTTTCC
>JASDQU010013320.1:48810-61915 GCA_032191745.1 Picea mariana
AATTTAGCCCAAAAATCAAAGTGTTCGAAATGACTTCAAAACAAACAGGTGCATAGACCTCGTCCTCACGAACCCAACGCACTTTGAACCCATTCAAACAGACATTGGATGAGTGAGATATCACTTTCTATTCGATTTTCCAAACAGGTAAAAGAATTTACTAACTGTACAGTCCGTCCAAGCTAACATGGCAGGGGTACAACCCCACACATATCAAGGCTGATGTGGCAGGTGTTGATTTGACAGTCGAGTGGTAGATGTGGGCAAATTAAGTTTGTACACATGGCATCCTATTGACAAATGGTATGGTGCCACGTGGCACCTTGATGTTATCATTTGGTTTAAAAATTAATGTGGAGTCTGTGGGAGTCGAACCCTGGACCTCCATATGACTCAATATTTCGCATAGTTTGGGCTACCACTAACCCATGCTTTAGTTCTTAATATATATATCTTTTGATATATATTTAAATTCAGTTATGTCAAAGGTTAGCGCGGGGTCCGGGTTGGGGCTTAGCCCCAGCCCCGGTTTTATACACCTACCATATGAACTCAAAACATGGAATTTCACATGGATTTTTGTTCAAATGGTTATTTTAGCGCCCGACACTTGTCAAGTCCACAAAGACTATTGCTAACGGGGGCCTATTTTCATGCTGGGACGTGGCCATATGGCCCCCCATGCGCCCAACACCTTCGCCCTTTAAGGACCTAAGTCCGCTAATGGTGCGATAGTTTAGCACCAATAATGGGAATGCGTGTGTGTACTAGGTTTAGGCATGGAAAAATGGCCAAGAGTTGGGTTACTCGTAAGGAGTGATTTTTGGCGAACCAGAGACAACACCATTAAAGGAGGAAAATGGCAGGAGGCCTATCTTCTTCATTGTTTGGCCAAATGAGGTGCCGAAAAAGCCCAGCTAGGGGTTTTTGGATGTTTTGAATCCATTGGTATGGGTTTCAAAGGCATTTGGAGACTTCTAAATCAGTTCTTTCTACAGGGAAGTTTCAGATAACTCTAGGGAGCTTAGGGCCACCATTGAAGGAGGTCATGCCCAGATGAGCCATGGTTTGTATTCAGAGTTCTAATGGTCATTTTTTGGGTTTTTATGTATTTTGAACCTAATGGTACAGTCAGTAAATCCATTGGAGTTGAGAATTAGCTTGTAAAATAATTTTACACAAACTAATCCCAGAGAGCCTAGTCCATTGATGGAGGCTCAAGGAAATGTAGCCCAGTTGGGAGTGAACTCCTTTATCATATTGTTATTGTTGTGAGTTTTGATGATTATATTTTGCTTCAATTTATGTTTGCTATTGTATTATTTAAACAACATATTTAACCTTTGAAAAACCTCACACATAAACACCTAAAAGAAGCTTAAACTTGACACATAAATCCTCTTGCACAACTAAGACATTGAGCGAGGTCCTGAAGTTTATTTTAATGGAGTAGAGGGTGCTTGCATAGAAAAACAAGTCAGGCCCCTATTTCCAGATCATCTATATGAGAAAGAACTAGAACTTAGTGATGGCCTTCTCCTTACAGAGAGTTGAGAAGAACTCTAGATGATTCTCCTATGTAATGCAGTGAGAAAGGAGATCTTTTGAGTTGGACGTGCCTTTGGCTGAGCACAAGGTGAAGTTGTGTATCCCCATGAGTTGGGTGCAACGTCATGAGATAGAGATGAAGACGATGTATGAACCTCCTTTGAGCAGAGAGTTGAGATGATGAAATACAAATGACTCTCCTGTTTAATTTAGTGGGAAAGAAGATCTGTTGAGTGGATGTGCTTGTGGACGAGCACATGTGAACATGATGTTAGTGGCTGAGCACTAGTGAGAGTGGTTATCTTGTGTAATGTAGTGAGATAGAGATATGGAGAGCCCTTGCTATACTATTCAAGAGTCAGACCTTCCTGTAACCCTAATTGTAATGTAAAGGATACAGGCTGGCCCCACCTTAATGTAATTGATAATTAATGTAAAAGATAATTAATCTGGTTAATATTAATTATATTGTGAGATAGAGAGGTCAGCTCTGTTGTGCCAATAGAAACTTCTGTTGACAGGTCAAGTATGATATAAGTAAAGGTAAATTCCCCATTGAGGAATCATATCTCAAGTATGAGTTTGGAAATTTCAACAACTACATATTCTTGGGATAAGTGCACACCTCTCTTGGGTGCTAGTCTTATACGGTTTGAAAGCACCCTCTTGTGTGATAGGTTTTCTTGGTGGTGAACGTCTTTCTCTTGAAGAATATAATAAAGGATTTGGATGGGTTTTCTTCCCTTGTTGAGAAGGTTTTCCCCGGACACTTCTTGTGTAATTGTGCATGGCGTTTCTTCTTATGATCTTGGTTGGTGAAACAATTTTTTTATGGTTTAAGTAAAATGCTAAAATGGAATGAACTTCATACTTAAACCTTGCCTATTGAAAAACCAACATGGTATCAGAGCATAGGTCTTGAAGAACCCTTGCACAAGAAATTAAAAGGGTAAACCATCCTCCTTCTGCAGTTATATACGTCCTCTAGGGTTCCTATAGAAATCAATATGACCCTCACTTAATTACCCTTTTCAACACTTAACTGGACCGAAAAGGTAGGGAGAATACCATGAGGGCAGAAGGAATGAGCGTCGAAAGTAGTCAACATGTTCAGTGACTTGGAAAGGGTCGGAGAACCAAGATCTTTCCAACAAACTAGGGACATCAGACACGTAACAGTGCCTTCATCAACAACCACACGTTTGATGGTATATTTTGAATACTCCACATGGATTTTATAAAGCCACATGGTAAGGAAAATGAGGCTTAACATCTGTGACGTCAAACTTAATAATCTTTGAGCCACTGGGTTCTAGAGTCGAAAGAGGCATTCCTTTGTGAAGGATACATCTGGAGTACCTCCAAAGCCGACATCGCACAAGGGGTTTGGCTTAGGTCCTCAATAATAGAGTAGTTTTGGGCGACTCTAGCATTTGGATTATGGGTAGAGCGCTTGAGTACTGCTTTCAGAATATGAGGTTGTGGATCTAGTTTCTCAATCTGTAAAGTCATCTCTGGGGAGGAATAGGATATTCTAGACCAGGAATAGTTTCTTTAGAACTATAGTTTGGATATCGAGTGGCTACATCAATTTTTGGATGGACCATATTGACACATAGACAGTCATCATCTTGCGACTGCTGGTTTTGACCTCCACCAGCCTCATTTCCGGAATTTGAGGAGCTCGAGGCTAAGTGTTGATTATGTAGGAATGGATTCGTCAGCACGGTGGGCAATTGAGCTAAAATCCTTGCAACTTCTGCAATTTTGGGGCACAAATGGGTAAGGTGGTCATCTGTGCAAAGCTTACAGGGAAACTTCACCTTACATTTTTCTTGTTTTCCCTCTGCAACATTAATACCCGTCTTCTCATTATTGTCCTTGGATTTATTACCATTTTTCCCACCCTTACGATTATTACATCCTTTTTTCTTATTCCCTCTTAGTTGTTGGCTACCATTCGGGTTGGTCGACGATTGCACTCAGTGTACATCTGTCGACTGAGTGGGATTGGAAGACACAGACGAGGTCGGTCCTCATGCAAACTGACTTAAAGATAACTCTTTCAACTGGTTCGTCAACGAGTCTATGGACTTTACATTGGTGGAACTTAAAATTCCATCGGCATGAGGTCCAAGCTTTTGCCTAGGGTCGTAAGTAGACTGCGGTGCATCAAGAAGAAGATGGTATAACATCCGGGACTGAGCATATATCAAATCCAATTATTGGACTCTAAAGATAGGCTCTTCCTTAGTTGTAACCCCAAAAGTAACAATGTCCTTTGAGATACGAGCGTGAAAAGATTTAAGAAACCATTCTAAAAGAAATTTCATCGGTATAGGGGTCTTAATCAACCTCTTTTTTCTATGACACTCCTAGATATGGTCCAAGATATGAGTGGCGGTGTCTTGGCATAAAGTAGACAACAACTCTAAACCAGCATCATAATGAATGGGCAACTAGAAGTGGTTATGAAAGACCATCACCAAGTGACTAAAAGTCCCATATGCCCCACTTGGTAGCTCAATATACCGTTTCGCCACAACTACGATAAGGGTACGTTGAAAAAATCTAAAATGAATAGAATCGTCATTGAGAGAGTTTAATGAGCACCAAAAGTGAAAGGTAGTGATGTGATCACCATGATCCTCTCCATTCTTACCCTCAAACATTGGGATGTCTTAAGTAAGTTTGGTGTGGATTGGGGGCCATGTTGGATCATGGCTCACAGGGTCATTCATTAACTTAAACAAATATGGCAGATTAAGCATGGCCAAAAAAGGGAGGTGGGGTTGTGACATCTGGCCCCAACCTCCTGGGAAAGATTGTTCTTGTGGATTCAGAGGCCATCCAGGGTTCTGGTAAACACCATGGTCCTGTCCGGCATTATAAGGCCCTGCTCCTGGATGATTCATATAAGGTGGGTTGGGCATCATTCCAGCTGGAATGTTTTATTGAGGGTTATAGAAAATGCCCCCAGCCGGATTAGATCCAGGTTGGGGATTGACCAAAGTGTAAAACTGACCTCCCCCAGGTTGAAAATTAGAGGATAGAGGCAGATTTCTCATGCCAAATGTATTGGTCAGAATATGCACTGAGGAGGTAGGATTGTAGGACAGAACTTAGTCCAAACTTGTTTACCAGGTTGATTATTCCACCCAGAAGTAGGAGGATTGGACCTAGGTTTAAAAGCAGGCATGCCTCCCATATTAGGAGTCATTTGAGGGATTTGAGATCCGCCAAATGAAAAAGGAGTGTAAGGAGGTGTGCTACCCCCAAGACCAACGCTAGCATTAGGGACACCAGCTGGGATGGAGTTCAAAAACTGTGAGGTGAAGTTAGGCATACCATAAGAAAATGGACTAGAATCCATAGGGATGGACTAAACATTGTAGCCTGGTGAGTGGCCAAAAGACCCAAAGGGGTTTGAGGCGGTAGCATGAGAATTAACTATAGGCTGGGTCATAGTAATGATAGGCACCTCTGGTACTACAACCATGGAGGTTGCAGGAGTTAAAGGGGTGCCCTTAACTACAGTGGTTATGGGAAGAACCCTTCCACAAGCATTTAAAAGGGTAAATTGTCCTCCTTCTGCAGTTTTGTCTGTTCTCTAGGGTTTCTATAGAAATCCATATGACCCTTACTTAATTAGCCTTTTCAACACTTTACAAGTGGGCGTTGAAGTTAAAACTTGGACCAAGTTGTACGACCTTCCTCAACGCATCTCCATTGACCTTCAAAATGAAATTCCAAGCATTTTGAATTTTTGGCCCTAGGGTTTCTAGTGTTTTGCTAATTTCTACAGAAATTTTAGAATTAGGGTTTCTGCAACTCATTGAAGGAGCTCTTCAACTCACTTGTGTTCTCCTATATTTCAAAGGCTTATTGTTGGTAGACATAAGTCCAAAAAAACCTAAAAGTGATAGCCTAGCCTAGCCATTAGGTTTTCTAACCTAGTTGACAAGGGTTTGTGAAGAATCTAAATTTATGATGAAAAAAACTATGATGGAAGATAAGCTTGATGGATCAAGCATTTTCAAGTTCCTGGAAGACAAGACTTCAGAGGAAGGCTTATTGTGGGTGATACAAAAGGGTGAAACTTTGACTACCTTCTTCATGAAGATGTCAGAGGATAGAGATCAGCCATGTGCCATTGGAAAAATCACATTAGCACCCTCAGATATGCACTTCTATATATATATATATTATTTTTATCATTGTCATGAGGGTAATTGCAGGAGGAAGGAACCTGTGTTGAAGTCATGAAACTAGATTGATCTCAGTGCATTCAGAGGAGCAACACACTGGAAGTGAAGACTCCAGTTTTGAATGTTTTAATTGTCATTTCTCTAAACAAGACAATCATGTGAACAAGACAACGAGGTGGCCCACATGGGCCTAGACATGAGATCCTCCTCATCTGTTGGCGAGGGAACATGATCGGGATGCGCAGAAGAGTTGAGAATAGCTTGATACGTAATCTCTGCTGCTGATAGTGGCATGTCCATTCCAGCATGCGATTGTCCTTCACAAGAAAATTCGGGGAAGGTAGGGTCAAAAGATCATCAAAATAAGACGTCTGGAAAGGAATGGACCTTCCAGTCGAGACAGACCTACTGGACATGGCATAAACTTGGTGGTTTGGTGCCGAGAATTCGAAAGTACCCTTAAGGGAAGAATACATTCCAACACCCATATTATCAGTTGTCGGCCAAGAATTGTTGATCACAGGGATTGATTGTCCAAAAGATGCATTAGGAATAGTGTACGCAAAGGATAACTGATCAATCATCACAATATTCCTTCATGAGTAAAACAAAGAGTACAGAAGATGAATGACACGATGATGATCACATCATAAGTACAATTGCGACCTAGTAACAGGTTATATTCAAGAGGCGCATCCACTACCTCTACTTCCACCTCTACCGTCTTCCCACCTAACTAGACCGAAAAGGTAGGTAGAATACCATGAGGGTAGAAGGAACGACCGTCAAAAGTAGTCAACATGTTCGATGACTTGGAAAGGATCGGAGAACCAAGAGCTTTCTAAAAAACTAGAGACGTCATACACGTAGCAGTGCCTTCATCAACAACCACGCGTTTGATGGTATATTTTGAATACTCCACATGGATTTTATAGAGCCACATGGTAAGGCAAACGAGGCTTAACATTTGTGATGTCAAACTTGATAATATTTGAGCTTAACATCTGTGAGGCTTAACATCTGTGAAGAAAGAGGCATTCTTTTGTGAAGGACATGTCTGGAGTACCTCCAAAGCCGACATCGCACAAGGGGTTTGGCCCAGGTCCTCAATAATAGAGTAGTTTTGGGCAACTCTAGCATTTGGATTATGGGTAGAGCGCTTGAGTACTCCTTTCGGAATATGAGGTTGTGGCTCTAGTTTCTCAATCTATAAAGTCGTCTCTGGAGAGGAGTAGGAGATTCTAGACCAGGAATAGTTTGTTTAGAACTATAGTCTCGAGATCGAGTGGCTACAATGATTTTTACATGGACCATATTGATACATAGATGGTCACCATAATGCGACTACTAGTTTTGACCTCCACCAGCCTCATTTCTGGTATTCGAGGAGTTCGAGGCTAAGTGTTGATTATGTGAGAATGGATTCGTCAGCACGGTGGGAAATTGAGCTAAAATCCTTGCAACTTCTGCAAGTTTGGGGCACAAATGGGTAAGGTGATCATCTGTGCAAAGATTACAGGGAAACTTCACCTTACGTTTTTCTCGTTTTCCCTCTCCAACATTAATACCCATCTTCTCATTATTTTCCTTGGCTTTAGTACCATTTTTCCCACCCTTACGGTTATTACGTCCTTTCTTCTAATTCCCTACTGGTTGTTGGCTACCATTCATGTTGGTCGACGATTGCACCAAGTGTACATTTGTCAACTGAGTGGGATTGGAAGATAGAGACGAGGTCAGTCCTCGTGCAAATTGACTTAGAGATAACTCTTTCAACTAGTTCGTCAACGAGTCTACAAACTTTACATTGGCAGAACCTAAAATGCCATCGGCATGAGGTCAAAGCTTTTTCCTAGGGTCGTAAGTAGACCGCGGTGCGTCAAGAAAAATATTGTATAACATCCCAGACTGAGCATATATCAAATCCAATTATATGACTCTAAAGATAGGTTCGTCCTCAGTTGTAACCCAGAGGTAGCGATGTCCTTTGAGATAGTTGCGCGAAAAGACTTAAGAAACCATTATAGAAGAAATTTCAAGGGTATAGGGGTCTTAATCAACCTCTTCCATCTACGCCACTCCTAGATATGGTCCGAGATATGAGTGGCAGTATCCTGGCGTAAAGTAGACAACAACTCTAAACCAACATCATAATGAATGGGCAATGGGAAGTGGTTATGAAAGACCATCACCAACTGACTAAAAGTCCCATATGCCCCACTCAGTAGCTCAATATACCATTTCACCACAACTCTGATAAGGGTACGTTGAAATAATCTCAAATGAATAGAATCATCATTTAGAGAGTTTGATGAGCACCAAAGGCGAAAGGTAGTGATGTGATCACCATGATCCTCTCCATTCTTACCCTCAAACTTTAGGATGTCTTAAGGAAGTTTGGTGGGGACCGGGGGCCATGTTGGATCATTGCTCACAAGGTCATTCATTAAATTAGACAAATATGGAAGATTAAGCGTGGCCAGAAAAGGGAGGTGGGGTTGTGACATTTGGCCCCAACCTCCCGAGAAATATTGCGCTTGTGGATTCGGAGGCCATCCAGGGTTCTGGTAAACACCATGGCTCTGTCTGGCATTATAAGGATCTGCTCCAGGATGATTCATATAAGGTGGGTTGGGCATCGTTCTAGCTGGAATGTTCTATTGAGGGTTATAGAAAATGCCCCCAACTGGATTAGATCCAGGTTGGGGATTGACCATAGTGTAAAATTGACCTCCCCCAGGTTGATAACCAGAGGAGAGAGGCAGATTCATCATGCCAAATGTATTGGTCAGAATTTGCACTGAGGAGGTAGGATTGTAGGACAGAACTTAGTCCAAACTTGTCCACCAGATTGATTATTCCACCCAGAAGTAGGAGGATTGGACCCAGGGTTAAAAGCAGTCATGCCTCCCATATTAGGAGTCATTTGAGGGATTTGAGATCCACCAAATGAAAAAGGAGTGTAAGGAGGTGTGTTACCCCCAAGCCCAACGCTAGCATTAGGGACACCAGCTGGGATGGAGTTCGAAAACTGTGAGGTGAAGTTAGGCATACCATAAGAAAATGGACTACAAGCCATAAGGATGGACTGAACATTGTAGCCTGGTGAGTGACCAAGAGACCCAAAGGGGCTTGAGGTAGTAGCATGAGAATTAACTATAGGTCGGGCCATAGTAATGATAGATGTCTCTGGTACTACAACCATGGAGGTTGCAGGAGTTGAAGGGGTGCCATTAACTACAGTGGTTATGGGAAGAACCCTTGCACAATCATTTAAAAGGGTACACCGTCCTCCTTCTGCAGTTATGTATGTCCTCTAGGATTTCTATAGAAATCCATATGAGCCTCACTTAATTAGCCTTTTCAACACTTCACAAGTGGGTGTTGAAGCTAAAACTTGGACCAAGTTGTACGACCTTCCTCAACGCATCTCCATTGACCTTCAAAATGAAATTCCAAGCATTTTGAATTTTTGTCCCTAGGGTTTCTAGCGTTTTGCTAATTTCTACAGAAATTTTAGAATTAGGGTTTTTTCAACTCATTGAAGGATCTCTTCAACTCACTAGTGCTCTCCTATATTTCAAAGGCTTATTGTTGGTAGTCATAAGTCCAAAAAAACCTAAAAGTGATAGCCTAGCCTAGCCATTATGTTTTCTAGCCTAGTTGACAAGGGTTTGTGAAGAATCTAAATTTATGATGAACAAAACTATGATGGAAGATAAGCTTGATGGATCAATCATTTTCAAGTTCCTGGAAGACAAGACTTCAGAGGAAGGCTTATTGTGGGTGATACAAAAGGGTGAAACTTTGACTACCTTCTTCATGAAGATGTCAGAGGATAGAGATCAGCCAGGTGCCATTGGAAAAATCACATCAACACCCTCAGATATGCACTTGTATATATATATATATTATTTTTATCATTGTCATGCGGGTAATTGTAGGAGGAAGCAACCTTTGTTGAAGTCATGAAACTAGATTGATCTCAGTGCATTCAGAGGAACAACACACTGGAAGTGAAGACTCCAGGTTTGATTGTTTTAATTGTCATTTCTCTAAACAAGACAATCATGTGAACAAGACAACGAGGTGGCCCACACGGGCCTAGACATGAGATCCTCCTCATCTGTCGACAAGGGAATAGGATCAGGATCCACGGAAGAGTTGAGAATAGATTGATATGTAATCTCTGTTGCCGATAGTGGCGTGGCCATTCAAGCATGCGATTGTCCTTCACAAGACAAAGTAAGGGAAGGTAGGGTCCATAGATCATCAAAATAAGACGTGCGAAAAGGAATGGACCTTCCAGTCCAGACAGACCTATTGGACATGGCATAAACTTGGTGGTTTGGTGCCGAGAAGTCGAAAGTACCCATAAGGGAAGAATACATTCCAACAACGATATTCTCAGTTGTCGATCGAGAATTGTCGATCACAGGGATTGATTGTCCAAGAGATGCATTAGGAATAGAGTACGCAAAGGATAAATGATCAATCATCACAATATTCCCTTCATGAGTAAAACAAAGATTACAGAAGATGAATGACACGATGACGATCATAGCATAAGTCCAATTGCGACCTAGTAACAGGTTATATTCAAGAGCCACATCCACTACCTCTACTTCCACCTCTACCATCTTCCCACCTAACTGGACCGAAAAGGTAGGGAGAATACCATGAGGGCAAGAGGAATGACCGTCAAAAGTAGTCAACATGTTCAATGACTTGGAAAGGGTCGGAAAACCAAGAGCTTTCCAACAAACTAGGGACATTAGACACGTAGCAGCGCCTTCATCAACAACCACACGTTTGATGGTATATTTTGAATACTCCACGTGGATTTTATAAAGCCACATGGTAAGGCAAACAAGGCTTAACATCTTTGACGTCAAACTTGATAATCTTTGAGCCACTGGGTTCTAGAGCAGAAAGAGGCATTCCTTTATGAAGGACACGTCTGGAGTACCTCCAAAGCCGACATCGCACAAGGGGTTTGGACCAAGTCCTCAATAATAGAGTATTTTTGGGCTACTCTAGCATTTGGATTATGGGTAGAGTGCTTGAGTACTCCTTTTGGAATGAGGTTGTGGCTTTAGTTTCTCAATCTGTAAAGTCGTCTCTGGGGAAGAGTAGGAGATTCTAGACCAGGAATAGTTTGTTTAGAGCTATAGTCTCGAGATCGAGTGGCTACATCGATTTTTTCATGGACCATATTGATACATAGATGGTTGCCATCTTGCGACTGCTGGTTTTGACCTCCACCAGCCTCATTTCTGGAATTTGAGGAGCTCAAGGCTAAGTGTTGATTAGTGTTGATTAGTGTTGATTAGAAAAATATGGAAGATTAAGCGTGGCCAGAAAAGGGAGGTGGGGTTGTGATATCTAGCCCCAAATTCTCGGGAAAGATTGCGCTTGTGGATTCGGAGGCCATCCAGGGTTCTGGTAAACACCATGGCCCTGTCCGACATTATAAGGCCCTACTCCGGGATGATTCATATAATGTGGGTTGGGCATCATTCCAACTGGAATGTTCTATTGAGGGTTATAGAAAATTCCCCCAGCTGGATTAGATCTACGTTGGGGATTGACCAAAGTTTGAAACTGACCTCCCCTAGGTTGAAAACTAGAGGATAGAGGTAGATTCGTCATGCCAAATGTATTGGTCAAAATCTGCACTGAGGAGGTAGGATTGTAGGACAGAACTTAGTCCAAACTTATCCCCCAGGTTGATTATTCCACCCAGAAGTAGGAGGATTAGACCCAGGGTTAAAAGCAGGCATGCCTCCCATATTAGGAGTCATTTGAGGGATTTGAGATCCACCAAATGAAAAAGGAGTGTAAGGAGGTGTGCTACCCCCAAGCCCAACACTAGCATTAGGGACACCAGCTGGGATGGAGTTTGAAAACTGTGAGGTGAAGTTAGGCATACCATAAGAAAATGGACTAGAAGCCATAGGGATGTACAGAACATTGTAGCTCGGTGAGTGGCCAAGATACCCAAAGGGGTTTGAGGTGGTAGTAAGAGAATTAACTATAGGTCGGGCCATAGTAATGATAGGTGCCTCTAGTACTACAACCATGGAGGTTGCAGGAGTCGAAGGGGTGCCATTAACTACAGTGGTTATGGGAAGAACCCTTGCACAAGAATTTAAAAGAGTAAACCGTCCTCCTTCTACAGTTATGTACGTCCTCTAGGGTTTCTATAAAAATCCATATGGCCCTCACTTAATTAGCCTTTTCAACACTTTACAAGTGAGCGTTGAAGCTAAAGCTTTGACCAAGTTGTATGACCTTCCTCAACGCATCTCCATTGACCTTCAAAATGAAATTCCAAGCATTTTGAATTTTTGGCCCTAGGGTTTCTAGCGTTTTGCTAATTTCTACAGAAATTTTAGAATTAGGGTTTCTGCAACTCATTGAAGGAGCTCTTCAACTCACTAGTGTTCTCCTATATTTCAAAGGCRTATTGTTGGTAGTTATAAGTCCAACAAAACCTAAAAGTGATAGCCTAGCCTAGCCATTAGGTTTTCTAGCGCAGTTGACAAGGGTTTGTGAATAAACTAAATTTATGATGAACAAAACTATGATGGAAGATAAGCTTGATGGATCAAGCATTTTCAAGTTCCTGGAAAACAAGACTTCAGAGGAAGGCTTATTGTGGGTGATACAAAAGGGTGAAAATTTGACTACCTTCTTCATGAAGATGTCAGAGGACAGAGATCAGCCAGGTGCCATAGGAAAAATCACATCAGCACCCTTAGATATGCACTTGTATATATATATTATTTTTATCATTGTCATGAGGGTAATTGCAGGAGGAAGGAACCTTTGTTGAATTCATGAAACCAGATTGATCTCAGTGCATTGAGAGGAAAAACACACTGGAAGTGAAGACTCCAGGTTTGATTGTTTTAATTGTCATTTCTCTAAACAAGACAATCATGTGAACAAGACAACGAGGTAGCCCACACAGGCCTAGACATGAGAACCTCCTCGTTTGTCGGTGAGGGAACAGGATCGGGATCCGCGAAAGAGTTAAGAATAGATTAATAATTAATCTCTGTTGTCGATAGTGGCATGGCCATTCCAGCATGTGATTTTCATTCACAAGACAAAGTCAGGGAAGGTACGGTCCACAGATCATCAAAATAAGACGAGCGGAAAGAAATGTACCTTCCAGTCGAGACAAACCTATTGGACATGGCATAAACTTGGTGGTTTGGTTTCGAGAAGTCGAAAGTACCCATAAGGGAAGAATACATTCCAACACCGATATTCTCAGTTGTCGGCTGAGAATTTTCGATCACGGGGATTGATTGTCCAACAGATGCATTAGGAATAGAGTA
>JASDQU010013321.1:0-10867 GCA_032191745.1 Picea mariana
AGAGACATGGTTGAGGAAAAGAAGGTGTTGCTGGAAAAGGTTGACACTTTGAAGAATGCTGCAGATTCATTGACAAAGTCTGTGAGCACAGAAAAGTTCTCTTGGTGTAGAGTAACAATGGGCATTGCTGCCCTGGATTGTTGACTATATAATCCCCTGGACCCCTGGATGCAAATAAAACAACAAGTGGGAGAATGTTGGGTATGTGTTATATTCTTTGCATGTGTGTGTGTGTGGGTGCGTCAGATATGACAACTGCGTCTGACGATCCCTTCACCTAGAGCTCTACCTTTGCACCGGGCGCTTCCTAGGGGGGTCCCAGGGGGGGGCAGGTATGCCCCCCCCTGGTTACGCGTAGCGTTCGGCACCAGGCGGTATCCCGGGGCCGACGGGTTCGGGGCAGCGCCCCGAGGTTATGCGCAACATTTGGCACCGAGCGGTAGCCCGGGGCCAAAGGGGTTCGGGGCAATGCCCTGAAATGTTTTTTTTTGGGCGGTTTTTGCTATTTTTAGCGGATTTTGCTATTTTTAGCTGATTTGTAAATTAATCCCAGATTAAGGGATTAGGGTTTTGGTATGTACGGAATACCTAAAAACATTGTATATATTGTATGGCGAATGGTGAAATTCGATATAATAAAAATAAGAAAGGTTTTCCCGATTGAGGGTTTCTGGTAAAAATCTCTGTGTAATCTGTGTATGAGCCATTGATTAATTTCTGTATTGCTTAAGAATCTATATGCATTGCTTTACTTCGCAGGTTTAAAATTTACAATATTTGCACAAAATATAATAGTTCGTAGTGAAGTTGTAGGCTAAGAATGATGGGTCATTGTGCATCATACGGTGAACATGAAAATCGTAGTAAAGCACAACAAGCACATCCTCTATATTATGTGGGCGCAGATGGGTCCCAACAAGGAAAGCATGCACCGTTAAATTGCAATCAAGAAAAAAAAACGTGAAGGCAGTCATTTAAATCTGTGAACCCACAGGTATTAATTGAAGTGATTGTGTAAAGGATAAGATTAAGGTCACAGGTCGTTGCCAATAAAATAGAGGTTTGGGAGATGGGTAGACGCCCAGATAAATGAATGGATTGTTGGAGTTGCTGGAGTAATACAGATGTTCATTTAAAAGGGTTAACTAACGATGTCGAATCAGACAGTCAGTGGTCAAAAACTAAGTAATTATCTCTTTTCTATATTAACCTTGCAATAAAAAATGCCACCATCAATATAACTTAAATTTATTCATCAACAAGTCACCAAACTTGAAATCCCTAACTATAATGCAGCCATTACACAGAAAAACGAAATTACAGATATCCATAAAATGCAAGTGGCCCAGGGCCAAAAATTTCGCGATCATTTCAGGAAATATTTTACTATCAGACAATCAAAACTATCCAACTCAACCAATAGAAAAGGGTAATAGCTAAATTTGCAAGGGTAAAATCGCAAACAAGTAAAAAGGTAACTCGTTGCCATAATGAAATGGTAAAACGCAGAGAACAAACATAGAGGGGAGAGGTGGTTCGCTGAGTGAAAAGATAACAATTGCAGAGGTAATCAATCGCAAGAGGGCGTAAGAAAATCATTCAACCAAGAATAATAAATAGTGGAAGATGACAAAGAAAACACTCATTCACTCATCATCCACGCACATAAAAGAAGGGCATTAGGATCTATAGGTCTATTAACACCGAAGTGACAATCGTCGATCTGACTCTTAGCCGGCTGCTCAGGCGTGGAGCGAGGAGATAGGGACGAGGGCAAAGTAAAAGTGCAACTCATCACAAAATCACTAAAACCATAGGAAGGTCACAACATAAAGGGTTTGAGGGCCAAGGGAATCAATCAACAGAGAGCTTAAGGCTATGGGGGAGTTTCAGTTATCAATTAAAATGCTAGGGAAATCATTTTCTTTACCCAATTAAAATACATAAATAAAAGCGTAAAGTATACTAATAGTCTACCCTGTAGAAATAAGGAAGCGTACCGTAGCCCAAGTCATCTTCTCTATGTTTTTGTCCCACATGCTCCATGCAGCTCCTACTTTCCGACCAATGAGACTTCACCAGTACCTCCCAGCCAACGCTAGGGGTACTCTTTTTCCCCCTTAGCCCCACGAGCCACAAAGGGGCCACACACACTAAAACAAAGATCACCTAGTTCCCAGCTCGCCTCACAAGGCCAACTACCACTCGTCACCGAGATGGGTATCCCAACTCCCATAAGCTAAGTCAGTCAAGTCTAAAATTCTGCAATGTAACGTTACACATCACAGAAGATATCCATCATCCTTCTCCTCCCTCCATTATATAGAGTTTTGAAGTCCTTTACTTTCCCAAATTCCCATTTAATTTATTTTTCAACAATTTAATTCATAAAATCCTCCCTGTACATGTGTCACCCATCCCCTTCATTGCACCATAAATTAATTTCATTAATTAATTAATTATTCCTATTTCCCTCACCCACCTAAAAGCACTCCTATAATCGCTCCTAGGTGTCCCCATATTCCCTTACAAGTTTTAATGAATTTCCCCCTTACTAATTTACTAGTTGAGTTTAATTTAGAAAGTTCTTAAATGCTAGATACCTTACTATGTTAGACTTTCTTCTTTTCCCTTATGTTTCTCCTTTCTTTTTATGTTTCCCGCTTTTTCCTAGTTTCTTAATTCTTTTAAATTTATTCCCCCAAAAGATTTTTATAAATTAAATGAATTACTTACCCCCTTCTCGTCACATGATTAATGATGATTATCATTATTATTTATTTATTTTTATTTTTATTTTTATATAAATGCACACACACACACACACACACACACACACATATATATCACAAGCATCACTTAGACCTAGACTTTATTTTTCTGGGTTGGGCGACATTTTATTAGGGAAATTTCTTTAAATACTTCTCATCACATTATTGGTTCTAAGGCCATCTAGGTTCATTTATTTATCAATTAGCAATGCGACGTTGCCTTTAGGACGCACTAGGTCCTCCAAGGGTTCCACTCACCCCATGTTATTTCCCTTGCGCAACGTGCCCTTCAGGATGCACTGTGTGCTCCAAGGGTGCCACTCACCTCTTGATTGACTCGGTAGACATCAAAAACCCCTGGAGTCAATATTCCGCCAGGTGACCTTGTGGGAGACTAAGAGACTTTAAGGAATAAGGTCCCTGCCTTATTGCGCACCCCTTAGAATCATCGTGAGTGACTATCGCAGTCTGCCCTCACGGCATCATGGGTCTTCTCGAGTTAGGTAGTCGTTAACCTACAGTTCGAGCCACGAGGAGAGTGCTAGTAGGTTGTGGCAGGGTTGTTGTCCACACCTCTCCCTCAATGTCTCTGGTAGTCGTGCGTGACCCCTCTACTCCACATGTGATTCCGGTTGGAAAGCTATCGTCATCCTACATCATCAACGAACATCAACGAATCATGTCAGAAATAATATCTGTAATCATATAATCTAATCATATGCACAAATGTCATATATATACAACAATCAAACCTAATAGTCCACTCCCTGACTCGATTCGGAGTCCAAGGGGCTTCATCGATGCCTCTCCATCCTCGAGGTCCAAAATCCTGCACACTCAGGAGAACCGATTCAATAGCACCTATCTAAGTCAATACAATGTAATAACATATAATAACATCCATAATGCCTCATAATCATAGTCATCAACCATTAGTATAATAATCTGGATCACTTGCAAGCAAGTTTCCTCAAGCAATAAGTTCACACAGTGTGTGGAAGAGCGGGATGTTACATAGTTATTGAGCATAATTTTTAGAATTAACTCATCGTATAATTTTTTCTTAATAAATATTAATTATTTAATCGATTCTTAAGCTTATTATTGAGTATAATTTTGAAATTTAGTTTATGTTCTTTTAGGTTGCACATTTATGCAAATGAAACTACTTCCCAATATAGAAGGAAAGATACATAAGATGAATCTAAGTGTAAAGTGTATATATTCTCTTGGTCCACCTTTATTATATTTTCATTCTTTCAATTGAGTCTTTTTGTTTATTTTTTAAATATTAGATATGTGCATTGATAGTTTTGACTTTCTTTTTTAAATAATTTTGAAGTTATTTGAATTTACCAAATTTAAGGGGTCCATATTGAGTTAAATAATATATTTACATATTAATATCATGTAAATGAAAATCAAAGTTAGGCATGCCAATTCAATTTACAATGAGTTTATCCTAGGTATAACATACAAGTTTATAAGGTACAAACTTGTGAGAAAATAAATTTTGGCTAGTTAAAAAGGGTTGTCGGTATGATTAGTGTTTTGATTTATTTTTTTTGTATTTTATTGAACACTTCATAGTGATGTAAATTTTCCTCTTAAATATGAAAATGAGGATAGGAACAATATCGAAGTTCATTATCTATATGGAATTTTGATATGTAACTTGTGCAATATCTGCTACTAATGTACATGAACTTCTTGCTAAATCAAGACTATATAGATTTGTGTAAATGGATATAGCATGGATTTTACAAGTAATAATGATTGTACATGCTTACTTATTTAATAATAATCAATTAATGAATTTGTTTTTCCATATAATCTATTGTACTTCCTTATACACTCCTTTTTAAATTTCCACTATAAGGACTTCGAGGGAATGTTGTTTAGAATTGGAATATTAATATTTATAGTTCGAAAGAACAAATTACAAATTTGGGATATACATTCTTCATTCCCATCCTTTATGGTTCTTCTAGTTCCACGTGTTATGAAGACTTCCACACTACTTTTGGGCATCCTGTTTGTGTAGGAAAATTTACTCTCAGATTTGAATTTGTGTGAAATTTTATTCCTTTAGTTATCCTAGAGACTTTTGTAAACATAATCTATTGATTCTTGTTACATGTTCACATAATAGATGTGGTACATATGTCTTCCATGAAGATATAGGTCATAGATGTGGTACATATTCACACTTGTGATAATTAGGAATTAATGGAACCATTTTTATTAGCATTCTCTTCATTTCTCCAAATTGTACATTCCTATGTATTTATTTCGAATTTGAATATAAAGACATATAAGGAATATTTTATGGGATTTGAATATTAACATTAAAATTTAAAAAAAGAAGAAATTACTAATTTTAAATGTAATTACTTTATAACAATAGTTATTAAATTACTTTAATTGTTTAGATAATTTCCTAAAGTAATGGATTTCTTTGGGACACCTTTCTTGAGATGTTCATTCCTCATATCTCCTTCATCATTTTCATCCTTTATCTCACATGTAATTGTGAATTCTATGAAGGCTTCAATTCTATATTTGGAATTTATTTTTATGTAGAACAACTTATTTTAGAGTTCGAAATTGCGTAAAATCTCATTATCTTACATACCCTAAAGGTTTATGTAGACACAATCTATTGATTTATAATTCTAATTAATTTGTATAAAATATAGAAAAACTTATATAACATTTTATAACTTCTCTTTATTTTCCACTTATAATGACTATGACTATGGTGTAATAAATAATATAAAAGTCATAAAAAAGTACAATTTGTTAAATAAAAAAACTACCTTTAAATTTAAATAACTGAATGTGTATATGTTAAAAATTAACTACCTAATAAAAAATTTAGATCATGAATTTGCATATACTAAGTAACATTTAAATAACATAATGTGTATATGTTAAAAATTAACTACCTAACAAAAAAATTATATCATGAATTTGCATATAAAACGAACAATACTTTTGGGAACAATAAAATGAACAATACTTTCATTAAAACAACCCAATATACATAAAATCTTATAAAACATAAATGAAATCTAATAAATTAAGTACATGATAAAAGTTCCATTTAATCTTATTGTTCGAGGTTCGCTCTGAGGTCACCGGAAGAAAATGAATGGATAGGAATTCATAATGGTTAAGCACAGAGGGTTGAATCGGAAAGTAGTTCAGTAATCGAGCGTGGTAGCAGATCTGCCCACCAATGGCTTGGCCACAGGGCTGGAACCCCGCTGCCAAGTCACAGTCCACTGGACTATGACTTGGCCGCGGGGGCCCAACCCTGTGGCCAAGTCGTTGGCATGCCCACGGCTTGGCCACAGGGGCCGCCACATAAACTAAATTTGAATTTAAAAATTAAAGTTAAATTTGATATTAAAAATTAAAAATTAAAATTGAAATAAAAAAATAAATTTACAGCGAAATACCTGAAGCTCAGCCCGCCGACCGCTCGCCAACACAACAACCTGACCACCCATAGAAATGCCCACCAACACGACCTCTGCGTCAACCCTACGTCTGCACCAACACTCAGGAACTCTCACAAACGCAGGAACACTCACAAACACTCACTATCACAAACACAGGAATACTCACAAACACTCACTATCACAAACACAAAGAGCTTAGAAAAATGTTACAATACTGATGTGTGGTTGATATATAAACACTCTTTCGGCCAAACGATTTTTCAGAAAGAATGTTTCGGCCAGAATATCTTTCGGCCGAAAACATATTGTCGGATGGAAAAAATACATCCAACTAAATTTTTACACACATATCGAGGGTGTCGTCACTTTACCATTCGATTTGACATTCCACTTTTCGACTGAAAAATAATATTAGTTCGATCGAAACAACATTTTTCGAAATTTTGGAGATCAGATTGTCACAAAAGTGTTACCCACCTCCGTGATTTCACCCAGACATGTTGTTCCCTTAATGGGTATATAAGATGCTCTTGTTGTTGATCCCCCCAAAATAAACATCTTAATGAGTAATTAGTGATTTGGAGCATTTGGTTTACATGGTACCTTGGTATAAAATCCTTTTGTAAAAGGTTTAGAATTTTCTATTATATAGTTATTGCATCTAAAAATATGTATTAGAAACTTTTATAAAAGGTTATGCAATTTTGGAAATTCAATCCTTGACACATTGAGAGTTCTTTTCTATAGTCGTTGTCATTATCTATAACAACAATGGTTTCTTAGATAGCTCTCAATTCTACCAACTCTTTATAACTCAGTCTTTTATATAGTACATATGAGATAAAAAATCTTCATAATTTTGTTGAGTTGGACACTTTGACTGGTTCACTAGTTGGCTCTGTTGGAATTCTCACTGCCACAAAACTATTGATGTGGTGCACAAGCCTTGTCATATATAAACAATGCTGAAAACACCTGCAAAATCTTGGAGAAGCGACATAGAAAAAAGTAAAAGTTGTATGACCCTCGTAAAGTGTCGGTAAAGTGTTTTATGGGGTACTGTGAGAAGAATTGTCATTTACTTATTATCAATGCAATGTCTTTTTATGAAGTACTGTAAGCATAATTGTCCTTCTTTATTTAGGAATGCACCATGTTTTTGTATATATTTTCAATTTCAAAATTGTATGGAAGGGATTAAGTTGCTATGCAACCCTTTTATAAGATACAATGGTTACAACATATTCTTTATCATGACTGATAAAAAATTTAAAAACGATAAGATGAAAAAGTATTTGAAATCTTTCTCCATTGTTCCTCCCTATGTTACAAATGCTCCAAATATTCTTTCTGATTTCATAATTTATTGAACATTTCCATAAAATTGATAATATTGATGTGTATTCAACCTGTTTTTCCACCAATCCTATGGATGTAATCATCATAAATATGTTTCCAATTTTCCTTTAGATGACACACATTTGGGCCTTACTTTTTTCAAAATTTCAACCTGGTATTCATTTCCACTAAGTGCAATAATTTGCATGGGAATATAATAGTAATCTTGAATCACGTGAAAGAAGTGAGTTGATGCTGAATAATATAACCGTAACAATATTGAAATGCACATTCATTCTTATTTTCTTAATATATCAAAGTTTCAAGTTCTTGTTTGTAGAGTCACATGGTTGCATTGCTTCCCTTCAAAAAATTCTGCCACTACATTGGTTGTATACAAAGATTTTTCTTAATATATGAAAGTTTCAAGTTCTTGTTTGTAGACTCACATGGTCTATGGTGCATTTCTTCCCTTCGAAAAATTCTGTCACTTGTATACAACGACTTAATTAAAACCGGAATCATTTTTTTTCATTTATTTTTAATTAAAAATTATATAATTAAATTCATCTCATCTCATTCTCACCAAGCGTCTGTCCTTTTCATTAGAAATAAATGAATACAACCCGTTATGATGCACTCTATAGTTAGGATTTTTGGACCCTAATTTGCTTAGCGTTTAAATTTTTCAATATTTCTGTTTACTAGCATATTCTGATCAGAATATGCATCATGTCAAATATGAAGTCATTTACATGTGTCCTAACGCTGGTTAAGCTGATTTTACATGGTGAGATTCATGAATAACCTTGGTATAAATGAAATAGGCAAAGAAAGAACATCTGAATGAAATAGCTAAATGAAATCTGTACTGCCATTAAATTGGGCTTCTTTGATATGTTTCAGCTTTCAAATCTTTGTGGGCATCTTTGATATATGTGTCACTTTCTATATCTTTGTGAAATTTTGTCCGTTTGTAAGGTACAAATTCTACGGAAGTTCAGGAAACATGTTCCAATTTAACGGGAGTATGCATCAAGCTTAGAATTTTGGATGGTGTTAAGTTTTCTAAAATCACTTACAAAGATAAAACTAAACATCATATTATTTTCTAATAACGAGATATTATAATGCAGTCTAGAGGATTTGAAGTTAAACTGGATATATCTCAGCATGTATTTCGTTTATTAAAATAGTATATGTTGCTTATTATTTAAGCACATAGTTACCAACAAAACCATAGTGTCCTTTAAGCATAGATATAGCTATAATATGTTTGTTTGTTTATATTATGCTTTAATGTATATTTAAAAGTTTAGGGTCATCCCAATTGCTTGTCGTCAGTGCTAAGAAGTGATTAGTAAAGGTTAGATGTATTAAGTTTATTTCATCCATTTTATATTCTATTTAATTTTTTTAAAAAATCTTGAAAACTTTTCAGAGCGCTATTTGAAAAAAACTTTATTACACATTTCCCTAACATAAGGATTCATCATGTACTCTTACTAGCTATACAAATTCATCACTACCATTCTTATTAACTATACAAATTCAGCATTACCATTTAAGTAATGAAAGGAGTGTGAGAGGAGATAATATAAAGATAAAACAGTATAGCAACGCCAACCATTTTCGGAGGCCACTGCTTTCCATATTCGTATTCTTCGATGGGTCTTCATTCCAATGGAGAATAGAAGCACTTTTAACTCGTTTTTCTAATTGAATAATACCATATTAATATATACTTTTACAAATAAGATACAGTTGACAATCTGGCAGGCTCTTGTATTGTAAGACACGAATGGCGCCGCCGCTATGTGATAACTTCACACGGACTAGAGAAATCACACGAATGCAAGTTAAATACACAAAATATTAAGCATGGATGGGAGTCCCTTGATCTATGTGTGGACTATTCTTATTAATATCACATAAAGATATCAATATGATGTTCAATAGTATGCAGGGAAAATTTCTTGCAAACTTTGGGCAAGCTGAGCAGGGCAAGAGAAGAAGGGACTGTGATCCGACTCCAAGTCGTAGACTCTATCGGGGGGATTATCGGCTATCATCTTCCTCCGTAGTTCCTCCAATATCCCCTTCGTACGCTCGACGGACTCTACCATAATTCTTAATGCTATATAAAACCTCATCTTCCAACGCAGGCATATTTCTTAGAAGGCACTCCGCTAGCGTCATGTCCTGCCATGGACCACTCTCAATGCCTTAAATTAGTTCAAGATGATCAGTAGAAGAAAGAAGAAAATACAAGAGAAATGGCCGCAATATATATTTTGTTAGCACGACATCATTATCATCCGTTAGTCACCTCAGAGGGGCTGTTCTGATATAGATACTCTCGCGCAAAGTTCCTCCCAAATCTGAAGGACGTCGGCCTGTTCGGTTGTCAGTCAAGTCCACACTTGAATTCAGTGTCTCTCCACGTTTGATTTCTCTGATAAACCTCACGTTTATTCTGTATTTATAAATAGTTAGTTAACTTTTAAATTGATTTATATTAATAATAATCTATTTTTAAGGTCATTCTGTATTTATAAATAGTTAACTAGCACAGCCATAATTACGTGGCTGATTAAAAATGAAAGGTGGTCAGCACAGAAATGAAACGCAACGTTGTCAGCACATAAACAAACGAAACGTGATCAGCACAGAAACACGGCCACTACTCTGTGCGAATATCTTAATATTTTTTAATTAGGTAGAAGTGGCAATAAGTTAGTGAACACAGTAATTTTTAAACACGATTAGGTAAATGTAAAAAAGTAAACATATAAACGGATGTCTTTATAACAGCTCGGAAGTTAATGGATGAAATCAGAGCCATTCATTTACTGTGACGACTAAGAATATTCTAGGCATATTTAATCTCGTCCATAAAAAATAAGAACTAAAAACCTATTAAATGTGTCCATTTTCAATAGGTGTACGCCTTTAGGCGTAATTAACTTTTAAATTGATTCATATTAATAATAATTTATTTTTAAGTTTATAATACAGTTAGGTAGTGGTAAAGTCTAGGGAGGTATACATACCCTACACCCTCTAGACTTGAATTTATAACTTTTTAGGAGGAAACACATGTTCTTAACTATTAGGCTCACTCATGTTGTATTTTAAAATTGGTTAGAAATTTATTTAGCATACATTTATATTTTTGAAATTTATATATTAAAAAATTCATATTAAATTTAGTTAAAGATTGATTCATCCTATAGTTATATTTTATATTTTAGAATGTATTTTTATTTTTTAACTTAAAAATGAAATAAA
>JASDQU010013321.1:18873-45662 GCA_032191745.1 Picea mariana
CTGGGCTTCTCGCCCTGCATACGCCATCCCCTGCAACATACGCAACCCCTGTTATCTCATTTTTTTATTTATCTCTTAGATTTATGTCACAAGTCATTAAATGAAATCTTCAGTTTGATTATTACTTAATTAATCACACTTATTTTATTTAATTAAATTTACTCACTAATCTTTAATCATTTATTCAATTAGGGTCGTTACATACAGAGTGACCTATTCCTCGATATCTCGATGATTTATCCAAGACTTTGCATCTTTATACCATAGGGGCTTCAAATGTAGGTGGTTTTGAAAATATTTGGGATTAATATAAAAAACCCTCTTGTCTTCCACGTTGTTTATCTTTTTCTTGCACATTAAGTACCTAGTCCCAACCATGCTCTCAAAGGGAGAAATACTCGCTTCTATGAGGATGATAAGATAGAGTGTATTACCTTTAACTTTAATACTATTTAAGTTACAAAATTCTTTTGGATTTTCTTTGTCATTCTCCATGAATCTCTACAGATGTTGTAGCCCAAAAATTCCCAACCATATAAGATAACAAGGGTGATCAGAGTCTCAAATAAGAGATTCTTCTTATCCCAAATCCAAAGGTCTAGTGATTTACAATTGATTTCAATTCCATAACGATATCTCCACCATCCATTTATCCTCAATGTTGTAGTTCTAGTTAAGCATGGATGAAGATCAATTCCAAGACATTTATATGAATTCCCTTCCTCCAAGTTGTTAGTTTCATACATTCTATTAGCATAAGTAATTTTTTTGGAGTTGATTGCTAGAACCCTTTTTTTGTCAATGTCAATATTCATACCCATAGTAGAACAAAAATCCTTGAGAATTTTTAGTTTCTTGTTGAGATTGTCGAGACTCCTCACCATAAAAATGATATTGTCAACATAAAGAAGAAGGATTATGACTATTCCATGTAGATACTATAGTGTCTCCACTCAGTGAAATTATAACATATCGCCTATGTTCATGCAGTATTAAAGAATACCTTTAATTTCACTAGATATTGATAAAAAACTCCCAAAATTGTCTTTTTGAACCCCCTTCACCATACATATTTCAAATAAAAATAAAACCTATTTTTATTCTATATACATTTTTTACCAAATACCCCTTTTCATAGCCCCAAATACTTATAAACCCCCTTGTACCCAACATCTCACCCCCCCTCCCAATACCTACAATATATTCACTCTATTTTTCACAATTTTAAAACTCCCTTTATGAATGAACATGATAAGATATTAGTCATCAAGGTGAAGCCCCCATGCTAGAGACATGCTAACACATCCTTCTTATTCAAAACAATCGTTTGGTTTGTCAATGTATATGTTGAAAAGGGTAGGGGACAATGGAGGACCTTGCTTAACTCCTATATGATAATTAACTTATTCCAACCAAGCCTCATTGTTTATAAACTTGCCAATATCATGCTCATATATCCTTATCACAACAACTCTCAACTTGAAAGATACATTTAGATCTTCTAATCTATTCAAAAGGTTAGTTTTGGGGATTGAGCCAAATTATCTTCTAAAATCAATGAAGAAACATAGGAGTTTGGCTTTATTATAGAGAAAATCCTATGTAATGATCCTAGGTGTAAAGACTTGTGGTATATGATTGAATGATAGCTCCTAAATAAGTGGTGATCTTTAACTAATTTTCCAAAGTTTGTAGTCATATAGTAATTTTCTTTTACATAATAATTCCATATAACTTGGAAAAAAAAATTAATCATAATAATGTTATAATTAGAAAAATTACTTTTATCTTTACTTTAAAAATAATAAACAAATAACAATATTTTTAAATGTAATATAATTTTCATTTCTAATATTACTTTAATCATATAAATGACTTATCTAAGGAAGATCATTCCATATTTAATAGAAACAATAATATGTTAATCTTCTAATTAATATAGTCATTTATAATAATTTATAATTTATAATTTTAGTAATGGTAAAATAAATTTAGTTTATATTAAACTTTTATGCTTTACATTGAAAATTAACATAAATATTATTATAATTGTAAGATAAAGATTATTATAATTGTTTTTATAATTTATAGTTTTAGTAATAGTAAAATAAATTTAATAAAAGGAAACTATACAATTTTGAGAAAAATGTATATTTAATGTATGTTTCTATAGACTTGAACAATAAAATTAGTGTATGAAAGGGGTCCTTATCCCACAAGCACACCATTTTATTATTATTAAAACACAAACAAATCTTAAACCATGTAATAAAAACACTTTTGCTAATTTTAGTACATGTTACTTTTTCCACACATGCATAAACCATTTGTGGCTTTCAACATAAAATTTATCTTCTATATCCTTAGTGATTGTAACATAACTAATTTTCATTTATATGCTTTTTTCACGCCACTATATTCTCATCAAGGAGATGAAACATGGTGGGATGAAATATTTTTTCTTCTTTGTGATACTAAGACGATGTAAGATGTTCACTAAGTCGAAATCTCGACTCACTTATGTGTTATTTTTGGGCATGTGTTGTTACCTTTAAAAGTAATATTATTAGTAGTCAAAAACAATCTTATGTCGTGTGAGTATATGTTTGGTCTAGTTTTCGATGCGGCTAAAAGAAGAAGACGAAAGACGATGAAGGATGAAAAACACTTTCTCTTACAATGACCTACATATGCCCACATTAAATCTCATTTTCAAAATATTTGTAACACTACCAATATTCATAATTTATTAACTCATCAAAACCAAAGAGATTTATGAAATCTTCTCTTCAATATTTTCCATCATAAAAACAAAATTTTAAAGAAAACCAATTAATTCCTTCTTCTTTTTTCTTTTAAAATATAAAATATGATAGACCATATTTGATATCAATTCATGTTCAACAAAGTAGATAAAATTTGATCTTAATAAGCCACCCTTACATATGATCAATAAAATATGTAATACAATTTATAAGGGAAAAAATGTAACATGATTTATAAAGAAAATGTTGAAATGATATTATTTAAATAAACATCTTAATGATGATAAGAGGTATTCTTATAATTTATAAAGGAAATTTTCTAAGTAATAGTATTTTAATGGACATAATAAAATACGTAAAATGTAACATGATTTATAAGGAAAGTGTTGAAATGATATTATTTAAATAAACATCTTAATGATGATAAGAGGTATTCTTATAATTTATAAACGAAATTTTTTAAGTAATAGTATTTGAATGGACATGATAATCATGTTAAGGGAAAGAGGTATTCTTATAATTTATAAAGGAAATTGTCTAAGTAATAGTATTTGAATGGACTGGGAAAGTTGTATGGAAAAAAATGTAACATGATTTATAAGGAAAGTGTTGAAATGATATTATTTAAATGAACATCAAGGAATTTTTCTAATTAATAGCATTTGAATGGACATGATAATGATGTTAAGGGTGTAACAAACCTCTCTGTTTCGTCACAACATTAAGTTTCAATTTTTTTATTTTTTTTGTGTGTTGTGTGTAGAAGGGTAATAAAGACATTATACTCAACAACGCAACATGACGACGAACATGTTGCATGTAACTGCGACAATTGTATAACGACCTAAGATGCACATCAAGCATCTAGAAGCAATGAATGATAATCAACCGACACAAAAGACTGACTACCTGCTCGTCCTACTCTGCAATGGTTACGACCTCCAGGACACATAAGCAACGCTCAAGCCCAAGTTGCCATTGATTTTAACCATTTAAGGCCTCAGGGTTGGCGACTGTTCTGAGGAACAAGGAGGCGTCTACATCCCGCCCGACACAAGTAGACCAAGCCTACTAAGATAATGACAATAACATAACCATCAAGATCGCAATTAACAAGGTTATCTACATTAAGGCAAATTGCAATAGTGAATCATTTTAACTCATTAAATTACTCACTACTATTACAGTATTTCTTTGGAAGTGTACTTTTAATCAAATTACAAGACAATGACAATTAATATAGCAAGTAAGGCAATTAACACAGTCTATTCCAACCTCCATTACGAGCCCAACTTCGCATGTCTAAAGTGCATAATGACATCAAGGTATAATCTAATTTAGTCTTAAAACCAACCCATTTGCGCAATTTTAAACTACAAAGGGTCATCAAGATACTATTTAATTCATCGTTAAAAGGAAACTAATAATCATTTTTGAACTTTGACTTTGGCTAATTATTCAAGGATATAATTAATCATTAATTTAATCTCACCAACTTGCATAAATTATAAATTAGCCATAATTTATTATCAAGACAACATACACAACCCATTTATTATCAAGGACATCATACACAACCCATTTAGCAAGGTTAAAAAAATATGCCTTCCTATCTTTACTCACCAATCAATTTAAATCATAATCACATCCCTCAGGGTCACATCTATTCTAATCCCAATATTCATCCAACTAGCCACTAATCTTGATATATTAAAAAAATCTTAAAGTAGAATACTAAAATAACTAATAAGACAATTAACAAGATCTTTAATGTAAATCCAACATCAAGGCATTTAATACAAGGCTTTTAATATCAATAACCTGACATTAGCTTGAAGGAATTAACAAGATGTTTAAAATAAAATAAAAACAACGATAAGCATTTAAGGACAGGCTGTATGAATTGATAATGGCTACTATAATACACGAGTTAGCTCGCAAATTAACTTAGGTTGGCCATCCACATTCACATGCTAAATTAAACTATAAATACAGTCGTCACTTGGGTCTAACAATTGCAGAAAATTAGCAAGCTTCCTTTGGAAAGTAAAAACGCCCTTAACCAAATGTAACACATGCTAAACATAAGTGGTGAGCTTCGCTAATTTAGGCATTAATCTTACATGCATCTTCCAAAACCTTCCTTTGCATTTAATCATGTTACAAATCTGGGCATTTAACAATCAACTCATTCAGAGTTTGGATCTCATCACGGTTTTACGTTCCAATAGCTCGTCAAGTGGTATTTTAATAATTTATATAGTTTATGATTCTGAAGCACTTAATTACATGCGTTTAATAGAAAGGTTGGAAGTTAAGTATAGATAATCAACCATGCTACCAAAATAGTTTTGCATTGTCAGGCTATTGATCGAAACATTCATGAATATGTACTTGACATGGGTAAATGCAACTTAAGATATGATGTTGGCATCGAGCATGCATACACGAGAAATTGTTGGCATCTAACTTATCTGATGATAGTATGGATAAAAGTAATCAGGTTACAAGATAGCACAGTCATAAAATATTGGCTAACAACAAGAACTTAGATGAGATTCTAACTGTAGATCAACACGGTGATTTGAGAACTACATCAACAATCAGAACCAACATTGTAAACATTATCGACTACATAGTCATCAGTCCAAGACAGTCATACGAGGAAACTTACAACATGGGAATAAAGCATTTTTCTATTAATACTACGCTGGCATACATACATACGAGGAAACTTACATTGTAAACATTGTAAACTTACATTGTAAACACTTTTATGTTAATACTACGATAGCATATATATGCACGAGGAAACTTACATTGTAAACATTGTAAACATTTTTCTGTTAATACTACGCTGGCATACATACGTACAGAACCAACACTGTAAACATACATACGAGGAAACTTACAATATGGGAAATAAACATTTTTCTGTTAATGCTACGCTGGCAATAGCTCTCTAGTTAAACTGGATTAACATAAGATTTAGCATAATTTAACCATATATAAAAATGCCCAAACTCAACGCAGTACTAAGATTCAGTTCACAGTCAAACGAGGAATCGCCCTCAAGAGGTGAATACGACAGTCTGAATAATGTGAGGAGAAGAAGGGTCAATTCGTGGTCAAAAGATTAATCTCGCTGCCAAACGGTGGATCTTCACTGTCAACAGGAAACGAGTACACAATCAATGAAGTATTTGAATCGTTGATCACTACACCAGATAATGTTTGGTTATAAAAAGAGGAGCATGCATAAAACGCGCAGAGCTTCGTGTCTACTCCTTGCCTTGACCAGGGAGGAAATCGTAGACTAAAAACCCACAATCCCAGGTCTATATTTACCCATACTGATTTAAATAATCCGTCCCTAAATCATAATGAAATTTTGTTGGTAAATACATAGGCATCAATGAATATCATTGTCATAACTATGAATTAGACAGTCACACAATAAGTATAAAAAAAATCGCTGTAAACTGAACAATATTCGTCATATCTTGGCTAGAACTATCAGCGTTGGGGATATCATACCACACAAGGAATTAAGTAACACGCAGACACATCATTAAACATAGATTAAGTATGGGTTCACACAGGTCAAGACCAACAATCGGCCAAGGATGAAACACAGAGGTAGACGGTGGATGGGTTCGTCCTTCGCTTCACCATCCTCGCACAGAAAAGAAGGGCGTTGAGATCCATAGGTCTTTTAACACTAAGGCAATGACCATAGATCAGGCTCCTGGCCGACTGCTCAGGTGCGGACTGGCATGCTAGGGACAAAAGAAAACAATTGCATGGGTCACAGTGAACCACAGGGCTATCGATTCAAGCAGGGACAAATACCACGGGAAATCAATCAACCAAACAAACAACTAGGATAAGAAAAAGGGGTCTGCTATCAATCTGAACATACAATCCATTTACAATCAATATGCAGATCCCAGCATAAGTCCTAATGCATTCTACTCTACAAAATAAAAGAGCATACCGTTGCCTAATCACCCGCTTCAAATGACGTACCATGCTCCGTACAACTCCCGCTCGTCGACTGTCGATACCTCACTGGTACCTCCCAGCCAATGCTAGGGGTACTCTTCTTCCCCCTTAGCCCCCTGAGCTGTAAAGGGGCCACACACGCTATCCAGATATTTTGTCTAGCTCCCAGCTCACCTCGCAAGGCCGAGCTACCACTCCTCTCCAAGCTGGGTAACCCAACTCCCACAAGTAAATCAGTCAAGTTGATATTTCTGCAGCGTAACGTTACACAAACAGAAGAAGATCCTTCATCCTTCTCCTTCCTTTATTTTATAGAGTTTCGAACTTCCTTTCTTTCCTAAAATCTCATTTAATTAAAGTTTTAGAAATAATTTCCTAAAATTTCCTCTTCTTACAAGTGTCCCCCATCCCCTACATTCCTCCATAAATTAATTTCTTTAATTAAGTAATTATCTTCATTTCCCTCACCCACCTAGAGTTACTCCTAGAATCACTCCTAGGTGTCCCTAAAATCCCTTACAGGTTTTAAAGGCTTTCCCTATTATGAAATTGTTAATTTAGTTTAAAATTAGAAATCTCTTAAATGCAGATTCTTTACTAAGTTGACTTCCCACTTTTTCCCTTAAGTTCCCCTTTTTCCTTTTTATGTTACCTCTTTTCCCTAGTTTCCCATTTTTTTTTTCCCTCTTTCCCCTTTTTACTTAAAACTTAAAAAGGCAGTTGTAAAATTTAACCCCTTTTTCCCTTTTTCAATTAATTAGTAAATTTTATATTATCAAGAAAATAAAACATTTAATTCCCTCATTACATTTTATAACCACAGATTTTTATTTGTTTGAATAAATTAAATTCTTACTCTCTTCATGTTACAAGATTTTATGAAGATCATACTTAACATCTAAGTTGCTTTTATTTTAAATATTATTATTCATTTATTTAATTATTATTATTATTATTATTTTAAGGCAGACTAAATTTTACCAATAGCGTAATTTAGACATAGACTTTAGATTTTGTATTGGGTGACAATTAATTAGGGAAATTGTTTTTTTTTTAATACTTAACACGTTAGATGTCCTAAGGCCTTCTAGGTTCATCCCTCTATCATCAACAATGCGATGTTCCCTTCAGGACGCACTAGGTGCTCCAAGGGTGCCACTCACCTCATCTATTCCTTTGCACGACGTGCCCTTCAAGACGCACTACATGCTCCAACGGTGCCACTTGCCTCTTGACTGATTGGTAGACATCAATAACCCCTGGAGTCAACACTCTTCCAGGTCAAATCGTGGGAGACTAAGGGCCTCTAAGGAATAAGGCCCCCGCCTTATTGCACGCCCCTTAGAATCATCGTGAGTGACTGTTGCAGTGTGCCCTCATGGCATCGTAAGTCCTCTCGAACTAGGTAATCGTTAACCTACAGTTATAGCCACAGCGGGAGTGCTAGTAGGTTGTGGCAGGGCTGTTGTCCACGCCTCTCCCTCAACATCTCGGGTAGTCGTGTGTGACCCCTTTACTCCATATGTGAGTCTGGTTGGCAAGCTATCGTCAGCCTGCATCATCAACAAATCATGCCAGAACATATCCACATCATATCATCTAGTCAGATGCACAAATATCACAGTAAAAAAATCAAACCCCAAAGGCACACTCCTTGACTCGATCCAGATTCCAAGGGGTTCCATCGATGCCTCTACATCCTCAAGGTCCAAAACCCTGCACACTCAGTAAAACCGAGTCAATATCACCTATCTATGTCAATGTAGTAAAACAACAAGTCATCAACCCATAACGCATCATAATCAAAATCAAAAGTTTTAATAGCATAAAAATCTGGATCACTTGCGAGCAAGTGTCCTCAAAGAATAAGTTCACTCAGTGCACCAGAGAGGGATGTTACATACACCCCTTCTTGGTCTAAACTTCATCCTGAAGTTTCACAGTATAAATGCCGAAATAAGTGTATCACAGTATCATATGTCTATCTATCAAACAAAAATGGAAACTGCTGGTGCATATCATATGCGTCCTCCCAGGCCGCCGAGTGTAGACTATAATTCTCCCACTGGACCTTGACCTGATCTACTGTTCGACGTCGTAGCTGTCGAACGCGATGATCCAAGATACGGACCGGCTCAGCCGTGAGTGCTCCCTCACCTGATATCTGCAAGGAACTCATGTCAATAACATGTTTAGGATCACTAATATAATGTCTCAAAACAAATACATGAAAAACATCGTGCATACGCCTCAAGGAATCAGGCAAGGCTATTCGATAGGCTACGTGCCCCTTTCTCTCCACAATCTCAAAGGGTCCCACGAACCTAGGAGAAAGTTCAGCTCCCTTCCCAAACTTGATCGAACTCTTATGTGGTTTAACCCACAAGAATACTCGATCACCAACCTCGTAACTACGGTCAACACGACGCACATCGACATAACTCTTCTGTTGATCCTACGCTTCTTTAATCCTTTGTCTTATTGTTTGCATTTGATCTTCCATTTCTTTGATCACTTCTGGTCCCACCAGGACCCTATCCTCAAGCTGATCCCAACTCAAATGCATCTGACACGGTCGCCCATAAAGAAACTCGAAAGGTGCCATCTTAATGGTGCTCTGGTAACTGTTGTTGTAAGAGAACTCCACTAGTGGAAAGAATTCTTCCCAACTCTTTTGTTGGTCCATCACGTACATGTGCAACATGTCCTCCAAGGTCTCGTTTGTTTGTTCGGTCTTCCCGTCAGTCTCCGGGTGATACGCAGTACTAAAGTTAAGTTGGGTTTCGAAGGCCTCTTGGAAACTCATCCAAAATCATCCAGTAAACACCGATCCTCGATCAGATATAATCCTCTTAGGCATGCCATGCAGCCTCACAATCTCACTAATGAAAACTCTAGCTATGTCAATTGTCTGATACATCGTACGCACATGAATAAAGTGAGCACTCTTCTTCAGAGTGTCTACTACTACGAAAATGGAGTCATGTCTCCTTGACGTCAGTGGCAATCCAATGATAAAATCCATCGAAATAAACTCCCATTTTGATTCCAAAATGGCATGTGGTTGTAGTAATCCTGTTGGGTGTCTATGTTCAGCATTTACTTGCTAAGATTCTAGACATCTGGCCACATAGTTGACTATGTCAACCTTCATTCCCTTCTAGAAGAATAAGGGTTTAATGTCTGCCCTCATCTTCGTGACTCCCGGATGAGCCATGTATACTGCTCTATGAGCCTCGCTTAGGATCAACATCCTCCACTCATCGTTTGGCGGTACGTAGATCCAACTTTTATACCTCAATAAGCCATTGCTATCAAATGAAAATCCCTCAAATCGTGGTAACATCATTGTGTTTTGTCCGATAAAACCCTCGACCTCTTTGTACCAGTCATTGTCATGCTGTAAGGTTAGAATCTTTTCACGTAGATTCGTCTGAAGATTCAACACCCAAAAGATGCGTGGTCTCCGACTCAATGCATCTGCCACTCGGTTCACTGTTCCTTTTATGTAAGTAATCTTGAAGTCGTACTCGCTAAGCAATTCCGACCAACGTCGCTGTCATGCGTTCAGGTCACTTTGCGTAAATATGTGTTGTAGTCCACAATGGTCAGTCTTTAGTTCAAATTTTCATCCAACAAGGTAGTGTCTCCAAACCTTCAAGGCATATATGATGGCTAATAACTCAAATTCGTGTGTCACATAGTTCTCCTCATGCCTTCTTAGTTTCCTTGAAATGTAAGCAATCACTCATCTGTCTTGCATCAAGACTCCACCTAATCCATCCTTGGATGCATCTGTGCATACCAAGAAGTCTGCATCCATGTTAGGGACCTTTAGTATTGGTGTTTTTGTCAACAATTCCTTGAGCCTCCAAAATGCTTCCGTGCATTTCTCGATCCAAACAAACTTCTTGTTCTTCTTTTGCAACTCCGTGATCGGATTTGCTATCTTTGAAAATCCCTCGACAAACCGTCGATAGTATCCTGCTAAAGCCATGAAGCTACGCACTTCTGGTACATTCGTAGGTGCATACATTCCAGAATAGCCTCGACCTTGGCTGGATCCACGGCGATGCCTTCGCCAGAGATGTCATGCCCTAAGTAGCGAATCTTCAATTGATAAAATGAGCATTTGGACAACTTCCCATACAATTTGTGCTCTCGCAAACACTGTTGTACCAAGCGCAACTGCTCGTCATGCTCCTCCGTCATACGAGAGTAAATCAAAATATCGTCAATGAACACTTGGACGAACTTGTCCATGTACTCGCGGAACACCCCGTTCATCAAAATCATGAATACCCCTGGGGTGTTTGTCAGTACAAACGGTAAAACAATAAACTTGTAATGTCCAAACCCTGTCTTAAAGGAAGTATTAGGGATGTCATCCTCCTTGATCCACAACTAGTGATACCCTGATCGCAAATTGATATTGGAGAACACCGTCGCACCCTTCATTTGATAGAACAGATAATCAATTCTCGGCAATGGATACTGATTCTTGATCGTAGCCTTGTTCAGTTGTCAGTAGTCAATGCAAATCCTCCATGATCCATCCTTCTTTCATATGAAAATAAAATTTTCACCCCACGGTGACACACTAGGACATATCAGTCCTAGGTCCAGCAACTCCTTCAGTTGCATTTTCAACTCTTGTAACTCCGGGGTCGACATACGATAAGGTGTTCTTGCTATTGGTTCAATCCCTAGTTTCACGTCTATGGTAAACTCCAACTCCCTCTCCGACGACATCCCGGGTAACTCCTCTGGATAGACGTCCGCAAACTCTTTCACCACCGGAAGGTATTCTAGACCCTCCGCTACTCCCTTCTCATTTAACGCAAGGATCACATAAATCTTTCACCCCTTGCGCATGCTCTTTCGAAGTTGCAAGGAAGAGATGAACCTTAGGGAAACTCCCTCGTTCCACTCTACAATCACACATCTCTGTCCCTCGTCATCGACCAAGCTCAACTGTTTTGTCTTATAGTTGAGTATCGCCTCATGCGATTCCAACCAATCCATACCAATCACGACATCATAAGATCCTAGGATCGTGACGTACAGGTTGGCCCTTGTGAAAAACTCTCCCAGGTTAAGGACACAACCCGTAACCCTTCCTCCAACCTTCTGCTTGGCTCCCGAAGCCATCTCTACAAAGATAAAATTGTCTTGTTTGACTGCCTTTACTTTAATCCTTTTTAGCACTGCACTAGAAATGAAACTCTCGGTAGCACCGAGATCTATCAAAATACTAAGGTTCTGGTCAGCGACGGTACCTGTCGTTTCAAGTACAGTCGACTGATCCTCTGCCTGGCAGTTATTCACCACTGCATGAATACGATGGGCCTTGCTCATATCTCCCATGGTAGTGGGTCCGGCTGACCTGGATGCTCTGGTCCTCTCCACAGGGAAATCACGCCGGTAGTGTGTCTCCCCACACGTCCAAGACCCCTTCTTCGGCCCAGTAGTCCTGGTACCCGAAGTAGAAGATGACGGCCCACCGGCCTGGAATCCTAGTCTGTTCTGTTGAATAGGCCTAAACTTTTGTTGCTGCGGTCGACGCTGCTGTTGATGTTGTGGTCCCCGATAAGGTGTCCACTGCTGAGGCATTGGTAGCCAAGGTGTAGTGAAAGTGGATCCCCTCTAGAAGCCACGATATCCCGGCGTATGTCTCGCTAGTGTCTGATGCTGCTGTGCTCCAAATGAACCCTGCCCTGCTAGTCTCGCTGGAGTCCTGGTCTGACCCCCGCTGATAAGCTCCTCCTCTGCTATGAGGGCCTTCTGGACAACATCATGCAAGGTTTGAGGCATCAATATCCTAACCTTTGCATGTAGGCTGTCATTAAGGCTGAACACGAACCTGTTGACCTTAAGTTTCTCAGTATTAAGGTGCGGAGCATACCGGAGAAGCTCCATAAAATGGGTCTCATACTCGGGCACTATACGACGTCCCTGTCATAAGGTGTTGAACTCATTGAGCTGATGCTCAATGAATTCCTCTGAAAGGTACCTCTCTCGAAACCATTCCTTGAACAGTTCCCATGACATGTCTTCGACGACCATGTTCAGCTGCGGTAGGAGTGTCTTCCACCATAGAAGAGTGCTCCCTTTCAATTGAAATACTGCCATGCGAACCTTCATGTTGGAGGTATAACCGCGAAGTGCGAAGCACATCGCCATGTTCTCCAACCATGCCTCAGTGGCTGCGCCATCCAAGGCACCAAAGAACTCAGGAAATTTGACCTTCTCGAGTTCACAGTGAATGCTACCAGTACTGACCAGAGCGTGCGATGGAACCTCAACGGGTGTCGGTGCTCTAGCCTCATCTCTGTACAAACGACTGATCAGTGCTTTGAACATGCACTGAAAAGATCTCATCATTCCGACCACATCACCAACTGCTATTTACTCCTGCCCGACAACCTGCTCGTCTCCCTGGGGGTTAGCTCCCTCAGGCGTGGATGCTACTGGAGGCGTCGCGCCCACTCCCCTAGCACCCCGTCATCTGCCTCCGCAGAGTCCTCTAACCATGATTACCTGCACACACACAATTCAAATCAATTAGCAACAGTATAATCAACCATATCAACGGAATCCGTAGCGATCCCAAGTCGTGGATTGAAACCCGCTCTGATACCATATGTAACGAACCTCCCTGTTTCATCACGACATCAAGCCTCAATTTTTTTTTTGTGTGTGTGTGCGCGTGTAGAAGGGTAATAAAGACATTATACTCAACAATGAAACATGACGACGAACATATTTTATGCAACTACGATCACTGCATAACGACCTAAGATGCACATCAAGCATCTGGAAGCAATGAATGATAATCAACCGACACAAAAGACTGAATACCCGTCTGTCCTACCCTGCAATGCTTAGGACCTCTAGGACACATTAGCAATTCTCAAGCCCAGGTTCACATCGATTTTGACCATTTAATCCCTCAGGGCTGGCGACTGTTCTGAGGAACAAGGAGGTGTCTACATCCCGCCCAACACAAGCAAACCAAGCCTACTAAGCTAATGAAAATAACATAACCATCAAGATCACAATTAACAAGGTTATCTACATTAAGGCAAATTGCAATAGTGAATCATTTTAACTCATTAAATTACTCACTACTATTACATTATTTCTTTGGAAGTGTACTTTTAATCAAATTATAAGACAATGACAATTAATATAGAAAGTAAGGCAATTAACACAGTCTATTCCAACCTCCATTACGAGCCCAACTTCCCATGTCTAAAGTGCATAATGACATCAAGGTATAATCTAATTTAGTCTTAAAACCAACCCATTTGCGCAATTTTAAATTACAAAGGGTCATCAAGATACTATTTAATTCATCGTTAAAAGGACACTAAGAAGCATTTTTGAACTTTGACTTTGGCTAATTATTCAAGGATATAATTAATCATTAATTTAATCTCACCAGCTTGCATAAATTATAAATTAGCCATATTTATTATCAAGAAAACATACACAACCCATTTATTATCAAGGACATCATACACAACCCATTTAGCAAGGTTAAAAAAATATGCCTTCCTATCTTTACTCACCAATCAATTTAAATCATAATCACATCCCTCAGGGTCACATCTATTCTAATCCCAATCTTCATCCAACTAGCCATTAATCTTGATATATTAAAAAAATCTTAMARTAGAATGCTAAAATAACTAATAAGACAATTAACAAGATCTTTAACGTAAAGCCAACATCAAGGCATTTAATACAAGACTTTTAATATCAATAACCTGGCATTAGCTTGAAGAAATTAACAAGACGTTTAAAAAAAAAAAAAACAATGATAAGAATTTAAGGACAGGCTGTATGAATTGATAATGGCTACTATAATACATGAGTTGGCTCACAAATTAACTTTGTCAGCCATCCACATTCACATGCTAAACTAAACTACAAATACAACCGTCACTTGGATCTAACAATTTCAGAAAATTAGCAAGCTTCCTTTGGAAAGTAAAAACGCCCTTATCCAAATGTAACACATGCTAAACAGAAGTGGTGAGCTTCGCTAATTTAGGCATTAATCTTGCATGCGTCTTCCAAAACCTTCCTCTGCATTTAATCATGTTACAAATCTGGGCATTTAACAGTCAACTCATTCAGAGTTTGGATCTCATCACGGTTTCATGTTCCAATAGCTTGTCAAGTGGTATTTTAATAATTTATATAGTTTATGATAATGAAGCACTTAATTACATGTGTTTAATAGAAAGGTTTGAAGTTAAGTATAGATAATAAACCATGTTTCCAAAATAGTTTTGCATTGTCAGGCTGTTGATCGAAACATTCATGAATATGTACTTGACATGGGTAAATGAAACTTAAGCTATGATGTTGGCATCGAGCATGCATACTCGGGAAACTGTTGGAATCTAACTTATCTGATGATAGTATGGATAAAAAGAATCAGGTTAGAAGATAGCACAGTCATAAAATATTGGCTAACAACAAGCACTTAGATGAGATTCTAATTGTAGATCAACACGATGATTCGAGAACTACATCAACAATTAGAACCAACATTGTAAACACTATCGACTACATATTCATCAGTCCAAGATAGTCATACGAGGAAACTTACAACATGGGAATAAAGCATTTTTCTGTTAATACTACGATGGCATACATACGTACGAGGAAACTTACATTGTAAACATTGTAAACACTTTTCTGTTAATACTTCACTGGCATATATACGTACGAGGAAACTTACATTGTAAACATTGTAAACTTACATTGTAAACATTTTTCTGTTAATACTACACTGGCATACATACGTAAATAACCAACATTGTAAACATACATACGAGGAAACTTACAATATGGGAAATAAGCATTTTTTTGTTAATGCTATGCTGGCAATAACTCTCTAGTTAAACCGGATTAACATAAGATTTAGTAGAATTTAACCATATATAAAAATGCCCAAAATCAACGCAGTACTAAAATTCAGTTCGTAGTCAAACGAGGGATCGCCCTCAAGAGGTGAATATGGCAATCTAAAGAATGTGAGGAGAAAAAGGGTTAATTCGTGGTCAAAATATTAAGCTCCCTGCCAAACGATGGATCTTCACTGTCAATAGGAAACAAGTATGCAGTCAATGAAGGATTTGAATCACTGATCACTACACCGGATAATGTTTGGTTATAAAAAGAGGAGCAGGCATAAAACACGCAGATCTTAGTGTCTACTCGCTACCTTGACCTAGGAGGAAATCGTAGACTAAAAACCTAGAATCGCAGGTCTATATTTACCCATATTGATTTGGGTATATCATACCACACAAGGAATTAAGTAACACGCAGACACATCATTAAACACGGATTAAGTACGGGTTCACACAGGTCAAGACCAACAATCAGCTAAGGATATACCATAGAGGTAGACGACGGATGGGTTCATACTTCGCTTCACCATCCTCGCACAAAAAATTAGGGTGTTGAGATCCATAGGTCTTTTAACACTAATGCGATGACCGTAGATCAAGCTCCTGGACGACTGCTCCGACGAGGATTGGCGGGCTAGGGACAAAAGAAAACAATCACATGGGTCAAATTCAACCACAAGGATGTCGATTCAAGCGGGGACGAAGGCCACGAGAAATTAGTCAACCAAACAATCAGCTAGGCTAAGAAAAAGGGGTCCGTTATCAATCTGAACATCCAATGCATTTACAATCAATATGCAGATCCAAGCATAAGTCCTAATGCATTCTACTCTACAAAATAAATGAGTGTACTGTTGCCTGATCACCCGCTTCGAATGACATCCTGCGCTCCGTGCAACTCTCGCTCGTCGACCGTCAAGACCTCACCGGTACCTCCTAGCCAATGCTAGGGGTACTCTTCTTCTACCTTATCCCCCCGAGCCACAAAGGGGCCACACACGCTATCCAAAGGATTCATTTAGCTCCCATCTCACCTCGCAAGGCCGAGCTACCACTCCTCTCCAAGCTGGGTAACCTAACTCCCACAAGTAAATCAGTCAAGTCGATATTTCTGCAGCGTAACGTTACGCAAACAAGACAAGATCCTTCATCCTTCTCCTTCCTTTATTTTATAGAGTTTCAAACTTCCTTTCTTTCCTAAAATCTCATTTAATTAAAGTTTTAGAAATAATTTCCTAAAATTTTCTCTCCGTACAAGTGTCCCCCATCCCCTACATTCCTCCATAAATTAATTTCTTTAATTAAGTAATTATCTTCATTTCCCTCACCCACCTAGAGTTACTCCTAGAATCACTCCTAGGTGTCCCTAAATTCCCTTACAGGTTTTAAAGGCTTTCCCTATTATGAAATTTCTAATTCAGTTTAAAATTAGAAAGCTCTTAAATGTAGATTCTTTACTAAGTTGAATTCCCACTTTTTCCCTTAAGTTCCCCTTTTTCCTTTTTATGTTACCTCTTTTCCCTAGTTTCCCATTTTTTTTTATTTTTCCCTCTTTCCCCTTTTTACTTAAAACTCAAAAAGGCGGGTGTAAAATTTAACTCATTTTTCAATTAATTAGTAAATTTTATATTATCAAGAAAATAAAACATTTAATTCCCTCATTACATTTTATAACCACAGATTTTATTTTTTTTGAATAAATTAAATTCTTACTCTCTTCATGTTACAAGATTTTATGAAGATCATACTTAACATCTAAGTTGTTTTTATTTTAAATATTATTATTCATTTATTTAATTATTAATTTTTTTTTTAAGGTAGACTAAATTTTACCACTAGCGTAATTTAGACTTAGACCTTAGATTTTGTACTGGGTGACAATTAATTAGGGAATTTTTTTTTTTGTAAATACTTAACACGTTAATTGTCCTAAGGCCTTCTAGGTTCATCCCTCTATCATCAACAACGCGACGTGCCCTTCAGGACACACTAGGTGCTCCAAGGGTGCCACTCGCCTCATCTATTCCTTTGTGCGACATGCCCTTCAAGATGCACTACGTGCTCCAAGGGTGCCACTCACCTCTTGACTGATTGGTAGACATCAATAACCCCTGGAGTCAACACTTCTCTAGGTGAAATTGTGGGAGACTAAGGGCCTCTAAGGAATAAGGCCCCCGCCTTATTGCGCACCCCTTAGAATCATCGTGAGCGACTTTCTCAGTCTGCCCTCACGACATCATGGGTCCTCTCGAACTAGGTAATCATTAACCTACAGTTCGAGCCACGACGGGAGTGCTAGTAGGCTGTGGTAGGGATGTTGTCCACACCTCTCCCTCAACATCTCGGGTAGTCATGTGTGATCCCTTTACTCCATATGTGAGTCTGTTCGACAAGCTATCGTCAGCCTACATCATCAACAAATCATGTCAGAACATATCCACATCATATCATCTAGTCAGATTCACTAATATCATAGTAAAACAATCAAACCCCAAAGGCACACTCGCTGAATCGATCCAGAGTCCAAGGGGTTCCATCGATGCCTCTGCATCCTCAAGGTCCAAAACCCTGTACACTCAATAAAACAGAGTCAATAGCACCTGTCTATGTCAATGTAGTAAAACAACAAGTCATCAACCCATAACGCATCATAATCAAAATCAAAAGTTTTAATAGCATAAAAATACGGATCACTTGCGAGCAAGTGTCCTCAAAGAATAAGTTTGCTCAGTGTGCCAGAGCGGGATGTTACATACACCCCCTCTTGGTCTAAACTTCATCCTGAAGTTTCACAGTATAAATGCCGAAATAAGTGTATCACAGTATCATATGTCTATCTATCAAACAAAAATGGAAACTGCTGGTGCATATCATATGGGTCCTCTCAGGTCACTGAGTGCGAACTATAATTGTCCCACTAGACCTTGACCTGATCTGTCGTTTGACGTCGTAGCTGTCGAATGCGATGATCCAAGATGTGGACCGGCTCAGCCGTGAGTGATCCCTCGCCCGATACCTACAAGGAACTCATGTCAATAACATGTGTAGGATCACTAATATAATGTCTCAAAACAGATACATGAAAAACATCGTTCATACGCCTCAAGGAATTAGGCAAGGCTAGTCGATAGGCCACAGGCCCCTTTCTCTCCAAAATCTTGAAGGGTCCCACAAACCTAGGAGAAATTTTAGCTCCCTTCCCAAACTTGATCGAAATATTAGGTGATTTAACCCGCAAGAAGACTCGATCGCCGACCTCATAACTACGGTCGACACGATGTGCATCGGCATAACTCTTCTGTCGATCCTGTGCTTCTTTAATCCTTTGTCTTATTGTTTGCATTTTCTCTTCCATTTCTTGGATCATTTCTGGTCCCACCAAGACCCTATCCTCAAGCTGATCCCAACTCGAAAGGCGCCATATTAATGGTGCTCTGGTAACTGTTGTTGTAAGCGAACTCCACTAGTGGCAAGAATTATTCCCAACGCTTTTGTTGGTCCATCACGTACATGTGCAACATGTCCTCCAAGTTCTGGTTCGTTCGTTTGGTCTTCCCGTCAGTATCCAGGTGATACACAGTACTAAAGTTAAGTTGGGTTCCCAAGGCCTCTTGGAAACTCATCCAAAATCGTCCAATAAACACCAATCCTCGATCGGATATAATCCTCTTAGGCATGCCATGCAACCTCACAATCTCACTAATGAAAATTCTAGCTATGTCAGGTGCCTGATACGTCGTATTCATAGGAATAACGTGAGCACTCTTCGTCAAAGTTTCTACCACTATGAAAATTGAGTCATGTCTCCTTGATGTCAATGGAAATCCAACGATAAAATCCATCGAAACAACCTCCCATTTCGATTCTGGAATGGCATGTGGTTGTAGTAATCCTGCTGGGTGTCTATGTTCAACCTTTACCTGCTGACATTCTAGACATCTGGCCACATAGTTGACTATGTCGGCCTTCATTCCCTTCCAAAAGAATAAGGTTTTAAGGTCTGCCCTCATCTTTGTGACTCCTAGATGAGCCATGTATACCGCTCTATGAGCCTCGCCTAGGATCAACATACTCAACTCATCGTTTGGCGGTACGTAGATCTAACTTTTATACCTCAATAAGCCATCGCTATCAAATGAAAATCCCTCAAATCGTGGTACCATCATTGTGTTTTGTCTGATAAAACCCTCTACCTCTTTAAACCAGTCATCATCATGCTGTAAAGTTAGAATATTTTCACGTAGATTCATCTGAAGAGGCAACACCGAAAAGATGCATGGTCTCTGACTCAATACATCTGCCACTCGGTTCACTGTTCTTTTTTTGTAAGTAATCTCGAAGTCGTACTCGCTAAGCAATTTCGACCAACGTTGTTGTCATGTGTTCAGGTCACGTTGCATAAATATGTGTTGTAGTCCACAATGGTCAGTCTTTAGTTCAAATTTTCATCCAACAAGGTAGTGTCTCCAAACCTTCAAGGCATATACGATGGCTAATAACTCCAAATCGTGCATCACATAGTTCTCCTCATGCCTTCTCAGTTTCCTCGAAAAGTAAGCAATCACTCGTCCGTCTTGCATCAAGACGTCGCCTAAGCCTTCCTTGGATGCGTCTGTGCATACCAAGAATTTCGCGTCCATGTCAGGGACCTTTAGTATTGGTGTTGTTTTCAACAATTCCTTGAGCCTCCGAAATTCTTCCGTGCATTTCTTGATCCAAACAAATTTCTTGTTCTTCTTCTACAACTCCGTGATCATATTTTCTATCTTTGAAAATCCCTCGACGAACCATCAATAGTATCCATCTAAACCCATGAAGCTACGCACTTCCGGGACATTCGTAGGCGCAGGCCATTTCATAATAGCCTCGAACTTGGTTGGATCCACGATGATGCCTTCGTCGAAGATGACATGCCCTAAGTAGTGAATCTTCGATTGATATAATGAGCATTTGGACAACTTCCAATACAATTTGTGCTCTCGCAAACACTGTAGTACCAAGCGCAAGTGCTAGTCATGCTCCTTCATCGTACGAGAGTAAATCAGAATATCGTCAATGAACACTTGGACGAACTTGTCCAAGTACTCGCGGAACACCTCGTTCATCAAACTCATGAATACCCCTGAGGCGTTTGTCAGCCCAAATAGTAAAATAGTAAACTCGTAATGTCCAAACGTTGTCTTAAAGGCAGTCTTAGGGATGTCATCCTCCTTGATCCACAACTGGTGATACCCTGATCGTAAATCCATCTTGGAGAAAATTGTCGCACCCTTCATTTGATCAAACAGATCATCAATTCTCGGCAATGGATACTGATTCTTGATCGTAGCCTTGTTCAGTTGTCGGAAGTCAATGCAAAGCCTCCAATTTCCATCCTTCTTTCGTATGAAAATAAAAGGTGCACCCCACGGTGACACACTAGGACGTATCATTCCCAGGTCCAACAACTCCTTCAATTTCATTTTCAACTCTTGTAACTTCAGGGTCGACATCCGATAAGTCGTTCTTGCTATCGGTTTAGTCCCTGGTTTTAGGTCTATGGTAAACTCCAACTCCCTCTCTGGCGGCGTCCCGGGTAGCTCCTCTGGAAATACGTCCGCAAACTCTTTCACCACCGGAAGGTGTTCTAGACCCTCTGCTACTCCCTTCTCATTTAACGCAAGGATCACATAAAGCTTGCACCCCTTGTGCATGCTCTTCCGAAGTTGCAAGGAAGAGATGAACCTCAAGGAAACTCCCTGGTTGCGTCCTACAATCACACGTCTTTGTCCCTCGTCATCGACCAAGCAAAACTGTTTTGCCTTACAGTTGAGTATCGCCTCATGCGATTCCAACCAATCCATACCAATCATGACATCATAAGATCCTAGGATTGTGATGTATAGGTTGGCCCTTGTGACAAACTCTCCCAGGTTAAGGACATAGCCCGTAACCCTTCCTCCAACCTTCTGCTTGGCTCCCGAAGCCATCTCTATGAAGCTAAACTTGTCCTGTTTGACTACCTTTACCTTAATCCTTTTTAGCACTGCACCAAAAATGAAACTCTCGATAGCACCGGGATCTATCAAAATACTAAGGGTCTCGTCAACGACCGTACCTATTGTCTCGAGTATAGTCGACTGATGCTCTGCCTTGCAGTTATTCACCGCTACATGAATTCGATGGGCCTTGCTGATCTGGCTAATCCGGACGCTCTGGTCCTCTCCACAGGGCATTCGCGCTGGTAGTGTGGCTCCCCACATGTCCAACACCCCTTCTTCGGCCTAGTAGTCCTGGTACCCGAAGTAGAAGATGACGACCCACCAGCCTGGAATCCTGGTCTATTCTACTGAACATGCCTAAAATGTTGTTGTTGCGTTCGACGTTGTTTTTGATGTTGTGGTCCCGGATAAGGTGTTCGCTGCTGAGGCGTCGGTCGCCAAGGTGTAGTGAAAGTGGATCCCATATGGAAGCCACTATATCCCAGCGTATGTCTCGCTGGTGTCTGATGTTGTTCTGCTCCAGATGAACCCTACCCTACTGGTCTCGCTGGAGTCTTGGTCTAACCCCCACTGATAAGATCCTCCTCTGCTATGAGGGCCTTCTGGATGGCATCATGTAAGGTTTGAGGCATCAAAATCCTAACCTTTGCACGTAGGCTGTCGTTAAGGCCGAACGTGAACCTGTTGACCTTAAGTTTCTCAGTGTTAAGGTGCAGAGCATACCGGAGTAGCTCCATAAAATGGGCCTCGTACTCGGACATCGTGCAACCTCCCTCTCGTAAGGCGTTGAACTCATTGAGCTGACGCTCAATGAATTCCTCTGAAAGGCACCTCTCTCGAAACCGTTCCTCGAGTAGTTCACATGACACATCTTTGAAATCCATGCTCAACTGCGGTAGGAGCGTCTTCCACCATAGAAGAGTGCTCCCTTTTAGTTGAAAGACCGCCATTCCGACCTTCATGTTGGAGGTATAATCGCGACGTGCGAAGCACATCGCCATGTTCTCCAACCATGCCTCGGTGGTTGCACCATCCGGGGCACCAAAGAACTCGGGAAATTTGACCTTCTCAAGTTCACGGTGAATGCTACAGTACTGACCAGAGCGCGTGGCAGAACCTCAGCGGGTGTTGGTGCTCTGGCCTCATCTCTGTCCAAACGGCTGATCAGTGCCTCAGACATGCGCTGAAAAGACTCATCATTATGACCACATCACCAACTGCTATCTGCTCCTGCCCGACAACCTGCTCGTCTCCCTGGGGGTTAGCTCCCTCAGGTGTGGATGTTACTGGAGGCATCGTGCCCCCTCCCCTAGCACCCCGTTGTCTTCCTCCACGGTGTCCTCTAACCATGATTACCTGCATTCACACAAGTCAACTCGATTAGCAACAGTATAATCAACCATATCAATGGAATCCGTAGCGATCCCAAGTCGCGGGTTGAAACCCACTCTAATACCATATGTAACGAACCTCCCTGTTTCGTCACGACATCAAGCCTCATTTTTTTTTTTGTGTGTGTGTGCGTGTGTAGAAGGGTAATAAAGACATTATACTCAACAACACAACATAACGACGAACATGTCACATGCAACTGCAACAATTGCATAACGACCTAAGACGCACATCAAGCATCTCGAAGCAATGAATGATAATCAAGCGACACAAAAGACTGACTACCCGCCCATCCTACCCTGCAATGGTTAGGACCTCTAGGACACATAAGCAACGCTCAAGCCCAAGTTCCCGTCGATTTTGACCATTTAAGGCATCAGGGTTGACGACTGTTCTGAGGAACAAGGAGGCATCTACATCCCGCCTAACACAAGCAGACCAAGCCTACTAAGCTAATGAGAATAACATAACCATCAAGATTGCAATTAACAAGGTTATCTACATTAAGGCAAATTGCAATAGTGAATCATTTTAACTCATTAAATTACTCACTACTATTACAGTATTTCTTTGGAAGTGTACTTTTAATCAAATTACAAGACAATGACAATTAATATAGCAAGTAAGGCAATTAACACAGTCTATTCCAACCTCCATTACGAGCCCAACTTCGCATGTCTAAAGTGCATAATGACATCAAGGTATAATCTAATTTAGTCTTAAAACCAACCCATTTGCGCAATTTTAAACTACAAAGGGTCATCAAGATACTATTTAATTCATCGTTAAAAGGAAACTAATAATCATTTTTGAACTTTGACTTTGGCTAATTATTCAAGGATATAATTAATCATTAATTTAATCTCACCAGCTTGCATAAATTATAAATTAGCCATAATATATTATCAAGACAACATACACAACCCATTTATTATCAAGGACATCATACACAACCCATTTAGCAAGGTTAAAAAAATATGCCTTCCTATCTTTACTCACCAATCAATTTAAATCATAATCACATCCCTCAGGGTCACATCTATTCTAATCCCAATCTTCATCCAACTAGCCATTAATCTTGATATATTAAAAAAATCTTACAATAGAATGCTAAAATAACTAATAAGACAATTAACAAGATCTTTAACGTAAAGCCAACATCAAGGCATTTAATACAAGGCTTTTAATATCAATAACCTGACATTAACTTGAAGCATTTAACAAGACGTTTAAAATAAAAAAAAAACAATGATAAGAATTTAAGGATAGGCAGTATGAATTGATAATGGCTACTATAATACATGAGTTGGCTCGCAAATTAACTTAGGTCGGCCATCCACATTCACATGCTAAATTAAACTGCAAATGCAACCGTCACTTGGGTCTAACAATTGCAGAAAATTAGCAAGCTTCCTTTAGAGAGTAAAAACGCCCTTATCCAAATGTAACACATGCTAAACAGAAGTGGTGAGCTTCGCTAATTTAGGCATTAATCTTGCATGCATCTTCCAAAACCTTCCTCTGCATTTAATCATGTTACAAATCTGGGCATTTAACAATCAGCTCATTCAGAGTTTGGATCTCATCACGGTTTTACGTTCCAATAGCTTGTCAAGTGGTATTTTAATAATTTATATAGTTTATGATTCTGAAGCACTTAATTACATGCGTTTAATAGAAAGGTTGGAAGTTAAGTATAGATAATCAACCATGCTGCCAAAATAGTTTTGCATTGTCAGGCTGTTGATTGAAACATTCATGAATATGTACTTGACATGGGTAAATGCAGCTTAAGCTATGATGTTGGCATCGAGCATGCATACTCAGGAAACTGTTGGCATCTAACTTATCTGATGATAGTATGGATAAAAGGAATCAGGTTACAAGATAACACAGTCATAAAATATTGGCTAACAACAAGCACTTAGATGAGATTCTAACTGTAGATCAACATGGTGATTCAAGAACTACATCAATGATTAGAACCAACATTGTAAACACTATCGACTACATAGTCATCAATCCAAGACAGTCATACGAGGAAACTTACAACATGGGAATAAAGCATTTTTCTGTTAATACTACGCTGACATACATACGTACGAGGAAACTTACATTGTAAACACTTTTCTGTTAATACTACGCTGGCATATATACATACGAGGAAACTTACATTGTAAACATTTTTCTATTAATACTATGCTGGCATACATACATACAGAACCAACATTGTAAACATACATACGAGGAAACTTACAATATGGGAAATAAGCATTTTTCTGTTAATGCTACGGTGGCAATAACTCTCTAGCTAAACCGTATTAACATAAGATTTAACATAATTTAACCATATATAAAAACACCCAAAATGAACATAGTACTAAGATTCAGTTCACATTCAAATGAGGAATCGCCCTCAAGAGGTGAATACGACAGTCTGAAGAATGTGAGGAGAAGAAGGGTCAATTCATGGTCAAAAGATTAAGCTCGCTGCCAAACAGTGGATCTTCACTGTCAACAAGAAACGAGTATGCAGTCAATGAAGGATTTGAATCGCTGATCACTACACCGGATAATTTTTGGTTATAAAAAGAGGAGCATGCATAAAACACGCAGAGCTTAGTGTCTACTCGCTTCCTTCACCAGGGAGGAAATCGTAGACTAAAAACCTAGAATTGCAGGTCTATATTTACCCATACTGATTTAAATAATCCGTCCCTAAATCATAATGAAATTTTGTTGGTAAATAGGTAGGCATCAATGAATATCGCTATCATAACTATGAATTCAGCAGTCACACAATAAATATAAAAAAAATCATTGTAAACTGAATAATATTCTTCATATCTTGGCTGGAACTATCAACATTGGAGATATCATACCACACAAGGAATTAAGTAACACACAGACACATCATTAAATGCAGATTAAGTACGAGTTCACACAGGTCAAGACCAACAATCGGCCAAGGATGAACCACAGAGGTAGACGACGGATGGGTTCGTCCTTCGCTTCACCATCCTCACACAGAAAAGTAGGGCCTTGAGATCCATAGGTCTTTTAATTCTAAGGCGACGACCGTAGATCAGGCTCCTAGCCGACTGCTCAGGCGAGGACTGGCGTGTTAGGGATGAAAGAAAACAATCGCATGGGTCACAGTCAACCACAGGGCTGTCGAGTCAAGCGGGGACGAAGGCCACGGGCAATCAATCAACCAAACAATCAGCTAGGCTAAGAAAAAGGGGTCCGCTATCAATCTGAACATCCAATCCATTTACAATCAATATGCAGATCGAAGCATAAGTCCTAATGCATTCTACTCTACAAAATAAAAGAGTGTATCGCCGCTTGATCACCCTCTTTGAATGACATCCCGCACTCCATGCAACTCTCGCTCGTCGACCATCGAGACCTCATCGGTACCTCCCAACCAATGCTAGGGGTACTCTTCTTCCCCCTTAGCCCCCTGAGCCGCAAAGGGGCCACACACGCTATCCAAAGGTTTCATCTAGCTCCCAGCTTGTCTCACAAGGCCGAGCTACCACTCCTCTCCGACCTGGGTAACCCAACTCCCACAAGTAAATTAGTCAAGTCAATATTTCTGCAGCGTAATGTTACACAAACAGAAGAAGATCCTTCATCCTTCTCCTTCCTTTATTTTATAGAGTTTCGAACTTCCTTTCTTTCCTAAAATCTCATTTAATTAAAGTTTTAGA
>JASDQU010013321.1:45887-59247 GCA_032191745.1 Picea mariana
GTTTTAAAGGCTTTCCCTATTATGAAATTGCTAATTTAGTTTAAAATTAGAAAGCTCTTAAATGTAGATTCTTTACTAAGTTGACTTCCCGCTTTTCCCCTTAACTTCCCCTTTTTCCTTTTTATGTTACCTTTTTTCCCTAGTTTCCCATTTTTTTTTTTGCCTCTTTCCCCTTTTTACTTAAAATTCAAAAAGGTGTAAAATTTAACCCCTTTTTCCCTTTTTCAATTAATTAGTAAATTTTATAATATCAAGAAAATAAAACATTTAATTCCCTCATTACATTTTATAACCACATATTTTTATTTTTTTTGAATAAATTAAATTATTACTCTCTTCATGTTACAAGATTTTATGAATATCATACTTAACATCTAAGTTGTTTTTATTTTAAATATTATTATTCATTTATTTCATTAATTTTTTTTTTAAGGTAGACTAAATTTTACCACTAGCATAATTTAGACTTAGACCTTAGATTTTGTACTGGGCAACAATTAATTAGGGAAATTGTTTTTTTTTTAAATACTTAACATGTTAATTGTCCTAAGGCCTTCTAGGTTCATCCCTCTATCATCAACAACACGACGTGCCCTTCAGGACGCACTAGGTGCTCCATGGGTGCCATTCGCCTCTTGACTGATTGGTAGACATCAATAACCCCTGGAGTCAACACTCCGCCAGGTGAACTTGTAGGAGACTAAGGGTCTAAGGAATAAGGCCCCCACCATATTGTGCGCCCCTTAGAATCATCGTGAGCGACTATCGCAGTCTTCCCTCACGACATCGTGGGTCCTCTCGAACTAGGTAATCGTTAACCTACAGTTCGAGCCATGACGGGAGTGCTAGTAGGCTGTGGCACGGCTGTTGTCCACACCTCTCCCTCAACATCTCGGGTAGTCATGTGTGACCCCTTTATTCCATATGTGAGTCTGGTCGGCAAGCTATCGTTAGCCTGCATCATCAACAAATCATGTCAGAACATATCCACATCATATCATCTAGTCGGATGCACTAATATCACAGTAAAACAATCAAACCCCAAAGGCACACTCCCTGACTCGATCCAGAGTCCAAGGGGTTCCATCGATGCCTCTGCATCCTCAAGGTCCAAAACCCTGCACACTCAGTAAAAGTGACTCAATAGCACCTGTCTATGTCAATGTAGTAAAACAACAAGTCATCAACCCATAACGCATCATAATCAAAATCAAAAGTTTTAATAACATAAAAATCTGGATCACTTGCGAGCAAGTGTCCTCAAAGAATAAGTCCGCTCAGTGCGCCAGAGCGGGATGTTACAAAGGGAAAGTGGTAAGGAAAAAAATGTAACATGATTTATAAGGAAAGTGTTGAAATTATATTATTTAAATGAAGATCTTAATGAGGATAAGAAGTATTCTTATAATTTATAAAGTGGTGGTAGGGAAAAAAAATTAACATAATTTATAAGGAAAGTGTTGAAATGATATTATTTAAATGAATATTTAAGAAATTTTTCTAAGTAATAGTATTTCAATGGACATGATAATGATGTTAAGGTAAAGTGGTAGGGAAAAAAAAATGTAACATGATTTCTAAGGAAAGTGTTGAAATGATATTATTTAAATGAATATCTTAATGATGATAGGAGGTATTTTAAATAAATTTTTGTAAGTATTAGTATTTGAATGGACATGCTAATGATGTTAAGGGAAAGTGATAATGAGGTTAAGGGAATGTGGTTGGAGTTGTAGTAAATGGTTGATAGAAAACTTAAATGTAATTTAATATATAAAATATTAATATTTGTATATGTAAATATAATTTTCATTTATAATATTATTAAAAAAATGTAGATGACTTATTTTGGAAGGTTATTCATTGGAAATAATAATATTTTACGGATATAAATATATAACATGGTTTATATAATATTTTTAATGAAAAATATTTTACATTTGTTAAATTTATATTTTTAATAATTATATATTGTGATGATAATGATGATGGTTATTAACATTGTTATCATAAACATTGATTTATCAAATCCTAAATAAGGAATTAGTTGGACTTTTTTTTAGAGTTTTTTTAAGTGTTTGAAAATATTTAAGGGGAGAATTCCTAAATCACAATGGTTTTGACGAGTTAAAAGGTCAAAAAGATCAATATTCTCCGAAATATTTTAAAATTGAGATTTAATTTAGGTACATACATGATATTATAAGAAAAAATATTTTTAGTATTCAACCCTCTTAGTGTCACAAAGAAGACAAATTCTTTCAATCCATTTCATTTTGGAAGTTATCTACTCTGTTGTTTCATTATGGAGCTTATAAGAGTTTGTTCTTATTTTAGCAATGACTATTTTATTCTTTATGTTAGTTAAAACAAAAAGATACTTTTGATTTTCTAGGTTAGAGTTGATCACCTCTTATCTTTGTTTTATTTTATCCTCTAATTTTATCGTTACATATCTCGATGATTTATCCAAAACTTTTCACCTTTATGTTAGAGAGGCTTGAAATATAGGTGGTTTTGACAAGATTTTGGAGTAAGCTTAAAAACCCTCTTGTCTTCCACGTTGTTTATCTTTTTCTTGCACATTAAGTACCTAGTCCCAACTATGCTCTAAATGGGGGAAATACTCGCTTCTACGAGGATGATAGGATATGGTGTATTATCTTTAACTTTAATACTATTTAAGTTACAAAATTCTTTTGGATTTTCTCTGTCATTCTCCATGAATCTCTGTTGATATTCATGAATCTTTGTTGATGTTGTAGCCCAAAAATTTCCAACCATATAAGATAGCAGGGGTGATCAGAGTCTCAAATAGGAGATCCTTCTTATCCCAAATCCAAAGGTCTAGTGATTTACAATTGATTTCAAGTCCATAAAGATATCTCCACCCTCCATTTATCTTCAATGTGGTAGTTCTAGTTAAGCATGTGATGAAGATCAATTCCAAGACATTTGTATGAAGTTTCTTTCTCCAAGTTGTTAGTGTCAGACATGCTATTAGCATAAGTAATGTTTTGGGAATTGATTGCTAGAACTTTTTTTTTTCAACATCAATATTCATACCCATAATACAACAAAAATACTTAAAATAATTTAGTTTCTTATTCAGTACACTCAATAAATCTATAACATGGAGAAATCTTATAAACCAATTTTATATAAACATTAAAATTAAAATTAAATTATTATTATTAATATTATTAAAACACAAACAATTTTTTTACCATATAATAAAAACACTTCTAATAAATTTACCCACCTGTTACTTTTTCCACATAGAAACCATTTGTGGCCTTAGTGATGGGAAGATAACTAATTTTCATTTATGTGATTTTTCCACGCCTCTATATTCTCACCAAGGACTGCCGCCGCTACAGCTTTTCCCGGGAAAAAAAAATAGCGAAAGTAGGAATTTGGTACCATTTGAAATGCTATATATGTTTTAAAAACAATGGATTAATGGATCTTTTTGATGGATAATCGGATCTTTTTTTTATCTTCCAAAGATGTAAGCGGTCGTCATGTTACTTGTGCGATATTTTTTTCTTTCAAAGATATGAGCGGTCATGCTGAAAAGCTTAATGAAAAGATGTTAGTGGCATATATTTGTTATAAGTAGGTGACACGCATCACTCGATATCACTCCTGAGATACCCATTATCTTAATGAAACGTATTAATAAATGTGTCGGCCAGGTAATCACTGGTGATGAATTTCTCAGCTAATATTCTGTTTGAAAAAATCCATGTCTAAATCAAATTAAGACAACATATAATAGCAAATGCTAACGATCTTACGGGTCCACTTGCTTGCCATTTTCATATTCCCTTGCCCTGGCAAGTCCTAATTCATTGAATGGTGAAATGAACTTTTAATTTGTTTCCCAGCACGAAAAATATATTTTATATACGGCCAACACTCTGGACGGCGCTGCTGCCATGTGATTTTATATTGATATAAATTGTTCACAGAAAATGGATAAATCACAGTAACCTTGTTTTTATTTTTATTTTAATGATAAAAAAATTTATGCTTCTATATTATATTTTAATAGAGTTTATTGTGTTGGAATATGTAACTTTCTACTTGTTTTTTGTTTTTAGGTGTGATTATTATACTTATGCTTATTATTTATAATTAGATAGAGTTATTTGTGTTTTCTAGTGTTTAGGAAGTTGTTGGAACTTGTTTGATTTGAGAGATTCTTTCCAACTAGATGCTTTCTAGATTGGTGTGAGGTTGAGATATTTTCTCAACCAAGTAGATTGTTTGATCAAGGTGTTAGCACAAGATGCCTCTCCATAAGCAACTAAATAACCTCTAACAGGCTAAACAGAGGCTTTCATCTATCAACTCAAAGTATTGGTATGACTAGTTCAGTATTGGCGCTATTGAATTGCACATAGAGATGTTCAGTATTGGTGCTACCGAAAAAGTGCAAAGTTATTTTGCAAGGGTGCTTCTGTCAGTTTTGAGTGACTAACTTAAAACTTGGATTATGAACAAATGGGAAGATATTTTTGAAAACTGGAGGAGGTTTTTGTTCATCACATACCAAATAACAAAAACTTCTTTCATATTTTAAAAAAGTGTTATGGCTAGAGAGATATTAGACACACAAGTGGCGCTACGGAATCACCTGTCCAGACACAGTGGCACTACGAAATGTGTAGAACCGTTTACAGTGGTGCTACGAAATTTGGAGGTGCGCTACAAAATCTTTGGGCACTGTGAAAAATCGGTTGACAGAATGACACTACGAATTGGTCATCGTAGTCAAAGGGCATGTGGCAATCATTCAAGAGAACATAGATAACATTCAAACTCGTTTTCAACATTTCAAGGATGGAAATTACAAGTGGCAGAGTATTCTCAATGCATGGATTCGACAACCAAACAATATTCAAATCACTTCCATTTTTCAAGTCGACAATTGTATTTTTTCTATCTTTCCAGGCAAAAGATCACAATGAGCTCCAAATTTCTTGCAACTTAACCAAAACAAAATTCTGTTTTTAGATATTGGTTCTCAAGTGCTTGAGGGAGTTCAATTTGTTTTATTGATATATTTATATTTTATCATTGGTAAAAGAGGGGAGAAGTGAGAGGGAAGACCCGAGAGGTCTGGAAGAATTTTCAAGATATGAGATGGAGCTGGAAGGCATGAAAAATCTCAGATTTTAAGTGGGAGACCTGTGTTTCTTTCTATGTAAAGACCTCAGCTAACAATGAAGCTATATATAAGTTTGTTTTCTCTTTTCTGTGTAAATTATTTTCTCATCTTTCATCTTCTTGGATATGTGTTGTTGCTATAAGTTATATGTATGCAATTTCTGTGCTGAGAGGGTTATTGTATAGGATATGCTCTAGCCCTTACCAGAGGCTTATCTGAGTTTTAATTCATCTTTAGAAAGGTTTTCTGAAAACTGAGTTTTCCTCTTGGTGTATGTATTGAAGATCCGGATGCTCTTTGATCTTTTTCATTTTTGTTTTTCTTATTTCTTCATTCCATCTCTTTATAAACATTATAACTGATCCTAGCTTTATTGACTTGATTTGTTTCCCATAAAATATTAAGTGTGGATTAAAGTTTTTCATGGACTCCATGCCCAATGGCTTCATTGCCTTCTTGATTAATTTTAACCCAATCAAGTCACTTTTTATTTTGAAGATGTGCTAGCTAGCTCTTAAGCAGTCTAAGAGCAACTTCTAGTGATATCACAAGGTAGTTTGTCTATCTTGAGACAAAGCTTAGTGTATTTATATGTGTGTATTTTTATGTCCTCTATTTCATTGTTTAATAGAGAGCTCAACACAATTTTGGTTTCTATAATAATGTCTATTCTCCCTCTTATGTTTCCTTTCATGGTATGGGAGTGGGCTTCACTCCCTCACTAAGGGAAATGGAAGCTTGTGAGTGTAATCCATTGTAGGAGTAGATTCTAAGATAAGAGTAGATAAAATTAGTGAATTTATATAGTTGTGTATGTTGTATATTCTTTTCCAATTTAGTATATGGATTAGCTGTGACCTTAAAAAAATATTATTATTATTATTATTATTATAAATGGTGTAGAATAAAAAAAAATAGCATCAAAAGTGTGCACTGCTTGAATTGTAGCGTGATAGAGCCATGGGTGTTGGCCGAGTCATCAAATGTGGAGCGTTGGAGGTGAACTCGTGTCCAAGGGACGTGAATTTGAGTTTTTTGGCTACGGTATTGAAGCTAATAGAGAAGAAGCCTTGATTGTTGCTTGAACCCACAACCAAAAATATGCCACGAGGTGATTGAATGGGCCAGTCACACAGACATCTTGGCAAGGCCATGGGTGGCCCAGTTCGTTGTTATGAAGAGAAGTTCATTTGAGAAGTGTGTGGATGGGAAGCCCAACGTGGAATTGGTGATGACTTTGCATATTTTGCTTGCAACTCACTACCGTTTAGGTCAATGTGAGCAGGAAATTCCTGTTCTCTAGAGGTTTATCGAAGTTCCTGTATTAAGAAAGGATCGGCTCAAATATTCTGAGGAGAGAAGACTACTGGACCAGTGGATGAGTACGGTAAGGGATTGGTCATTTTTGCAGTGCCCCCTAGAGCCATGTGTGGAGCGTCCTCTGTTCGAAGATGCCATTGACTATCCATTTTCCCCAAATTTTTTCAAGATCTGAGCATCGTACGAGAGATTCCTCGCCATCAAGAGAATTCAAATTATAACAAGGCTAAATGGCAGCGTATACCTGCTGCTATGCAGGTATAATAAAATAAAACAATAGTTGTATTGAATCCACTGCATGCGTTGAGATGAATAACAAATTGATTTGTTGAATATGGCAAGCAAGCGTCATCTCATTAAATGACATTGAAGATCCTTCCACAGTCCTTGAAGAGCCTTATGCAACCGCGACAATAAGAGATGCATTTGAACAACAAATCACAATTTAGAAAAATATTTTAAAATAATTAAAAAAATCAAATTGTAATGTTATACCTTTAAAAATGCTCAAAATTATTTTGGTCAAACCCCAACTAATAGACGATCAATAGAATATCCAATACTATATACCACCGCAAGCGACAGGTATAATAACCAATATCCCTTCACATTATTTTGAATGATCTACAAAAAACCCAATTTCATAAAACATTTAGATTATATATTATAAAACACTCAAACTTATATTTAATATTAACACTCAAAATTTGTAATATAAAAATAAAACTTATATTTAAGTTTAACCCTTAAAAAAATTGTGAAAAAAAATATACAAATGCCATCAACTTTGAATTGTACAAAATATTATATTATTTTATTTTAACTTTAACACTCAAATAATTGTGAAAGAAAAAATGCAATTTTCATCCATTTGAATCCTACCTACAAAATATTATTTTATTTTATTTAAATTTGCTTAGGAAAAAGGTACCCATTAAATGAGAACAATCAAAAAAAAAAAAAAATGCATATCCATGCCAAAAAAGAAAGGGTTATTTATTTAACAAGATGGTCCCCCAACTTTTGACAATATATAAAAAAACAAGAAATATTTATTACAATAACATTGGGGGAAGTGAAGGCAGCAATAAAACTTCAAAGTTTTTGACCAATAAGATATCACATAAATGATATTTAAAATTTAAAATAAATAATTATTTTTTAAAACTTTGGATAAAGGGGTGTATATTTTATGGTCAACCATGAACTAATAGAAATTCAAGCCTAACTCAAAGCTATATACCATGCCTATCGGTAGGTATAAAAAGAGAAGGGGTCTCGATAGCATACACAAGGGGTCGTACGCTTATCTGTACGCATTCCATACTAATATTTTGAGGCTGTGCTGCTAAAGTGTTTTGAAAAAATAAAATTTGTGGAGTACGTGAAAGATAACGTAATGATTTTTCATCTATGGTGGAACAAAGTTCAATACCGGGTTACAGGGAAATATTTGTTCACACGAAGGCGAAGTTTTTATTTCTTTAGTCTCTCCTCATTTCTATTTTCAGTCGCCTCATTCTTATCTTCACTGTTGTCAAGGACTTTGGAGGTGAAATTGTCTTATAGGAGGAGGAAAAATCGTTTTATCGTCTACGAACCGGTAAGACATTGATCAACGTGTTGTGTTGGTAAGTCTGGAAGGTTTATTTGTCCTCTGTTGTGCAAAATTTTAGCTTGTGGTTTGTATTAATGACAACGTGAAGAAGGTTCCTTCACTAGTATACAATGCACGATGCTTTGGAATTTGGACCTAGTGATACTCTTTGTTGAATGATGTAATTTCTCTCCCATTTGACTATAAGAGATGGATAGACATATTAATTTCATATAAAATAACATTTATTAGGTAGGTAAATGATGGATAATTCTAGAGAAATATTTCATCTCATATATTTTAATTTCAGTTTTCTATGTGAATGTGAAGAGCTCAAGAGATTCATTGTTGTGTGTGTTCATAGTCTGTTTTGTGATTGCTTGCCTCTGCTTGAACATGAAGATGGTATCACAGCATGAGTAAGACAAGATGAAAAGAAGGATATTCAAAGTGTTTTTCCTCATATTTTTGCACCAGAATGCCTTGAAATGCCCCGCCTCCTATTGTGGGTTGATCAAGCTTCAAATTTCTCTGTAGTAGCTTGCTCCTGCTGTGATACAAGATGAAAAGAAGGATACTCATGATATTTATTATGTACCTGGTCTTAGACATAACCTAATGAGTGTGGGCCGAATGAATCAACATGGATATAGAGTCATTTTTGAAGGTTTCAAGTGTACAATATTGGACAAACCACCCAGTAAGAAAATCATAGCTACAATACAAATGACCAAAACTAGAATGTTTCCCTTGACATTGAGAAATGTAAATTTGACACAGTCATATGCCCAAAATGTGTCAACCTCAGATGAGACTTGGTTGTGGCATATTAGATATGGTCATTTTCCATTTAACAGTCTGAGTATTTTACAGAAGAAACCTATGGTCAAAGGTTTTCCCATCATAAATTAATAGAAAGAACTACTATGAGAGTTGTATTTTTGCCAAACACCAAAGGGATAATTTTCCCAATGCTTACTACACAGAAAAATAACACCTCAAGCTAGTGCATATAGAGCTTTTTGATCCAATGCACACTCATTCAATACGAGGCGTTTTTTATTTTGTAACATTTATTGATTATTTTGGCAAGAAAACTTCGGTTTATTTCCTCAAGCACAAATCAGAGACATTTGAAAAATTCATAGAATTTAAATCTTTGATCGAGAAATAGAGTGGTAAATACATCAAATTACTTAGATGGAGGAGTGATTAAGAATTCAAATAATCAAGAAACAGAGTGGGAAATACATCAAATTATTCAGATGGAGGAGGTGAGTATGAATCCAAATAATTTGCATCATATTGCAGGATGCACGGGATCAAGAGACAATTTACCACAAGATACAGTCCACAACATAATGGAGTATCTGAAAGGAAGAATAAAAAAATAATGAATATGGCCAGAACTATGTTGAAGGCCAAGAATTTGTCAAATGAATACTTGAATGAAGCAGTGGCATTCTCAGTGTATATTTTGAATTTGTCACCAAGTAGAAGTTTGGAAAATTAAGTCCCTAAATAAGCATGGAGTGGTATGAAATCAAGTGTTTCTCATTTTAAAGTTTTTTGTTGTGTGTCTTATGCCCATGTTCCTGAAGAGCTGAGGATAAAGCTTGATGATAGATGTGAAAAATGTGTATTTGTGGGATAAAATGAATAGTCTAAAGCATACAGGTTGTATAATCCTATTAACAAGAAATTGATAGTAAGTAGAGGTGTGAAATTCCAAGAAGATAAATATTGGGATAACCAAACAAGTGAATTTTTTTTCAATCAGGTTATTTCTATACAGAAGCTATAGGAAAACAATCTTATCCACCAAGACTTCCAAGATTACAAGTACAAGGTCAAGGAGAAGAAACAAAGCATAGTCCATCTTCTTCTTCTAGCAATGATTCAGATCCTACAATAACAAATTTGAGGAACTAGAAAACAAGAATGTTGAGAGAAATTTATGAGAAGAATGATGACGTGGATCAACAAGCACACTTTTCTATGTTATCCTATCAACTAGTATACCTTAAAGAAGCAGTCAAAGAAGAAAAATGGGTTGATACAATGAACGAAGAAATTGAATAAATTGAAAGAAACGACACATGGGATCTTGTGGATCTCCCTATATGTAAAACCAACATTAGAGTTAAATGGGTGTATAAGACAAAATTCAATGATAAAGGCAAAGTAGAAAAGAAAAATGAGTGACTTGTAGCAAAAGGGTTTGCCCAACAACCCAATATTAACTATGGAGAAACATTTTCTCCAGTGGCATGTTTTGATAATGTGAGAGAAGTTTTGGCAGTTGCAACTCAAAACAAATGGACATTAAATCATCTTTTCTAAATGACATTTTATAGGAAGAATTTTATGTTGATCAACCACCGGTATTTTAGATTAAAGGCAAAGAGTACAAGGTGTACAAATTGAAGAAGGCACTGTACAGTTTGAAGCAAGATCCAATATCTTGATATAGTCGCATTGATTCCTATTTGCTCAACAATGGGTTCAAAAAGAGCAGCAATGAAACCACACTTTACACCAAAAGAGATCATAAAGGTAATATTCTGATAGTTTGTCTCTATGTCGATGACATGATTTATACAACAAATTTGTTGTTGAATGAATTCGAAGCATCCATGCAAAGTGAATTTGAGATGATTGATCTCACTCTTATGAAATGTTTTCTGGGAATTGAAGTTGAGAAATCTCAAAAGGGAATTTTTATCTGTCAACAAAAACATGCCACATATATTTTGAAAACATTAAAATTGAACAAATGCAAGCAAACATATACACCAATTGCAAAAGGTACAAAACTAACTAACCAAGATGAGGGAACAATAATTAATTATACTTTGTATAAGAGGCTTGTAGGCAACCTCATGTACCTTACAACTACGAGGGAAAATATTATGCATGTTGTGAGCTTAATTTCATGATTTATGGAATATCCTAAAATTTCTTATTAGAAAGTTGGAAAAAGAATTCCGAGATATATTGCAAGTACAACAGATTATGGAATTTGGTATTCCAATTCAAAAGATGATTCACTTATTGAATAGACAAATTATGATTTTCAGGTAGTGTTGATGATAGGAAAAGTACTTGTGGGTATACATTTATGTTCAATACAAGTTTGATTTCATGGGATTCAAAGAAACAACCCATCGTCACAATTTCTTCAGCAGAAGAAAAGTATGTGGCTGGAACTTCAACAAATTCTCATGCAGTTTGGTTGAGAAGGATCCTTAGTGATTTTGCACATGAAGAGAAGGAGCCAACTCCTATATTTTGTGACAACAGTTCATCAATTGCATTATCTAAGAATCATGTGTTTCACCGCAAGAGTAAACACATTGACACTCGCTATCATTTAATCCAAGATTAAACGCATTGAGACTCACTATGATTTCATCCATTAGCATATATATTCACCAAACCATTGGGAAGAAATACTTTTGAATTTTAGAGACAACACTTAGGCATTGTTTATGCTGATTTTTGTAATGGTCAAAATTAAGAGGGAGTGTTGAATGATGTAATTTCTTGTAATGTTCCTGACTTGGCTAGTCTAGGAAATGTTGTTAATGTGTGTAGGATCAATGGTTTACATCATATAAATGATCATACAAATAATAAATGTGACAAACGACTGCAAATTTTGTATTATGATATCTCAGTGGATTACAAAATGGTTGAATGTGGCTGAATAAACTGATAATACCAAACTAGATCAATAGACAAAGGATATTAGCTCGAATACAAATGAGCAATTAAAGATAATACCCAAAATATGGGAGCACTGCAGAATCAATGGATGCACTCGGACTATGGAAGCTCTGACGGTAACTGTTGGAATTCTGGAAAGTTCACTTTGGGAGCTGTACTTCTTAGAATGGCTTGGAAATTGTCCCAAATGATGTGCCCTGCTCTACTCCTAAGTAATGGTATTTTTTGGACCTCTCTGCTGATGAGTTTGGACCCCGGATGGATACCCCTGGGGGAATGTGCCCCTCTTCTTCTGGAAAAATGCATCCTAGTGATTACACCATTGGAATTGAACAATATATGTCTCAAAACGACCACCTTGGTCTACTGGGAAATGGGTCGGAAGGGTTTCCCTTAATCTGGTCTGATACTTTCTCTAGAACCCAAATGTGCTCGCCAAAAGTGTCGCACATCCAATTCTGGAAAATGCATCCCAGTTGATTCCTCCATCAGAATCTGATGAGGAACTAGGAAAAATATGCGCCTTTCCCTCCTCTCAAATGGGTCAGAGGGAAATCTCAGAATTCCCTCTGGATGGGGTAATTCAATTAAAAACCCTCTCAGAAGCTACACCCTCACTCTGGATGAATGCGCCCTTGCTGTTGAACACTGTGTAACTGCTGCTGAAGAATGATGAAATACCTGAATGATCTTCCTGATGACTAGGGTGTGTCTCTCAACACCGAAATCAACCAACTGGTGTCTTCCTTCTAGAATCCACTGAACTATCTCTCCTGAGATGCGCCTCTCTCCTCAATGACAATTCATAATCTGCATAATCATGAATTAGGTTGCTAACCTTTCCTTTATATCTTTCCAAAACCCTAAATGATTGTTGAAACCCTAATTCACTGTTGACTTCTATTTTTAGCTAATACTGAATTAAAAGCATTTTTTACCCTTTTTAGCTCAATGTCACTTTCCAAATATAACACCGGTGACTGAAGTGACCTCTAGTGATCCTATTTACCCCTCTCTAGACCTGTCTATAGTCTAACAGGGCAATTTAGACCATTAAGCCTCCTCTCTGGAGCTCTTATTTGGAAAGGGACATTACGGTCCTCCCTTCCCGAAATTTCTTGTCCTCAAGCAATACCAATCCAGGGTGCTACAACACCTGCTCACTCTCCCAAGTAGCGTCCTCTACTGGAAGCCTTCTCCATATGATCAAACACTCTTTGATGAAATTTCTCCTAAGTTTCCACTCCCGGAACTCCAAATCCTCCTCTAGAACTAACTCCAACTGTCCCTCCTCATCCAACGAGGGAAGCTCCTCTGATGTGCTAATGAATTGTCCCACTGCCTTTTTGAGGCAAGACACGTGGAACACGTTATGAATCTTGCTCCCCTCTCAAAGCTCTATCTTGTAAGAAACCTCGCCTACTCAGCGCATGATCCTGTAAGGACCATAAAATCTGGGCCTGAGCTTCTCGACCCCACTCTTCCTCAGAGATGATTGTCTGTAGGGTTGGAGTCTTAAGAAAACTGAATCTCCAATC
>JASDQU010013321.1:62473-111695 GCA_032191745.1 Picea mariana
ATCTTCCCATCCATCATCTCACAAGCGAACTTGTTCTTGGAATATTCCACTAACAAGTGGGATTTCCAATCTGCTGAAATCTCCATCAAAGAACATGCCGGAGGTCTCCTCGATAGTGCATCAGTGACAATGTTCTTCTTCCCCTTGACATACTCTATGTAAAAGTTGAATTCCTGTACCTTCATCACCCATTTCTGTTGGCGCTCATTGAGGTCCTTCTACTCAAGGAAATACTTCAAACTATTGTGATCGGTCTTGACCATGAATTTGTTTCCCACCAAATATTGTCTGAACTTGGTCAAGGCATGCATGATTGCAAACATTTCCTTGTCATAAATGGAGTACAACCTCTTAGGCTGACTAATATTCCTATTCTAGAATACAATGGGGTGTCCTCCCTGCATCAAAACTTCATCGATCCCTTCGCCAAATGCGTCACACTCTTGTACAAATGGCAAGGTGAAGTTTGGTAGTGCCAACACTGGACAAGTGCCCATGACTTTGTTCATGTGATCAAAGGCTTCCTATGATTTCTCATTCCATATGAAGGCCCCATGCTTGGCAAGATCTGTCAGCGGTGTTCCAAGCTGAGAAAAACCCCAGACGAACCGCCTCTAATAGCTGCACAACCCGAAGAAGCTCCTCAATTCTGTCATGTTCCTGGGTGTTAGCTAATCCAGAATGGCCTTCATCTTCTCTTGGTGCACCTTTACTCCATGTGCACTGATGATGTGTCCCAAGTAAAGAAGCTATGTCATATCGAACTCACACTTGGACTCTTTGGCATATAATTATTGTGCCTCCATGATGCTCAATACCTCATCCAGGTGCCTCATATGCTCTTGCTATGACCATCTATAGATAAAGATGTCATCGAAGAAAACCAAGACTGATTTCCTTAATTGATCCTTGAATATATGGTTCATGCAAGACTGGAATGTATTGGGTGCATTGGTTAACCCAAATGGCATAACCAGGAACTTGAAGTGTCTAAAATGGCATTGAAATGTCATCTTCTCTATGTCCTTCTCTCGGATGTTGATCTAATGATATCCAGAGCATAGATCAATTTTTGAGAAGAAAACTACCCCATGCAGTTCATCCATCAACTCGTCAATGCATGGGATAGGGTAACGATTCTTGATGGTTTTCTTGTTCAAGACTCGGTAATCAATGCACATCGTCATGGTGCCATCCTTCTTCATAACTAAGACAACTAAAGAAGAAAATGGGCTGTTGCTCGGTCTGATGTGTCCCATCGCCAGCAATTCCTTGATTACCTTCTCTATCTCATCCTGTAACCTCCTAGGATAATGATAAGGGGGGGTGATAATAGGTTTGTCCCCCTCCTCCAACTCAATGGTGTGCTCAAACCCCCCATCAGGTGGTCTCCCTGGTGGAATTACCTCAAAGACCTGTTGATGTCATCTCAATAAATTCTTGATCTCTGTATGGTATTGTTGTCGACCTTATGAATCCTTTTGAGTAGTGATCAAGCATTATGTGGCATATGCTACCTCCTCATGTATGAATATCCTCTCCATCCTCTTGGTTGAAACTGTCCTAGGTGCTCCTGTCAACATACCTCTTCAAACAACCTTCTTCCCATCCTGATCTCTGAATCCTATTTCCAAGGTTTGGTAGTTGGTGGTGTTTTTTCCCAAGGTAATCATCCACTGAACTCCTAACACCACATCTGTGTCCGATAGGTCAACCACATAAAATGTGTCTCTCACTATGTAGTTGTCTAACTTCATCTCTAAGTTTGGAACTCTGTCTAGAGACTCCACTGTGTGGCCATATGCTATCGCAACATCAAACCCCTCAAACTCCTCTGTCTGAAGTGATCATATCGATACAAGTGAAGCGTCGATGAAGTTGTGGGTGGCCTCACCATCTATCAGGGCGATTTGCTGTTGCCACTGAATAATCCCTCTAATATGGAGGGTATCATACCTGGGAACACCATAAAGGGTTTCTATGACTCCTCCCTTTGTTTTTTATCTCCTGTTATCATGCTCTGGCGGTTGTGGGACTACTGGAGGATGGGATCCTACCGGTGTCGATGGTCTACGGGAAGGCTGCTTCTCTGTTGGTGATGACTCCTCCTTTGAACTAGTGGATCCACTATCCTGCTCCTCCTCCTCACTATCCACACTGTCTGTTTCTACCTCAATATAATGAATCTCTCCCTTGACCATGCACCTATAGCCCGGGACCCAAGGATCTCCGCAGCTGAAGCAAATCTTCTTTCTTATAAGCTCTCGCCTAGTCTCATCATCCAATTTCACCTTGCCCTCCCATTCTCTCTGGAATGTCTTCCTGTCTCGATCCCTTTGGGGCACAAATGGTTTGGAGAAAGTTTTAGTCTTTGGCACTGAGTTTGCCAGATCTCGACTGCAAAGCATGGCATCCTGCAAAGTGGGAGGCTTGTATGCCTTCACCCATCCTCTCAAAGGCTCTGTGATTCCTTCTGTGAATAGTATGATCAGCCTGGGATATGATATATCTATCACTGCCATGGCTACCCACTGAAACTCTATGATGAATGCCTTTGTTGTGCCAGTTTGTCTCAACTGGTTTATATCCCTGAAGTGTATTTCAGGATCCTTCCTATCAAACCTGTCCATGAGCCTATCTGTAAAATCCCTATAAGAAGTGATGCGATTGTGACCCAATGTCACCAGTCCATGATACCACCACTCGTGTGCCTCACTATCCAAGTGTAAGGTTGCAAAATTGATGGTCTATGTCTTGGTCATCTGGTTGAGCTTGTAATACGTGTCTAGCTTTTGTACCCAATCTCTAGTAGTGTATTTGGATGATCTGTCGAAACAAGGGATGGTGAGTTTCCAAAATTTTCAGATGAAATCGAGGTTGTGCCCCTGTTGTTGTTGTGGTCCTCCCTTTTGCGGATCTTTGGGGCGGTTCCTGAGTCTGAGTCCACAGTACTCGACTAAGGTCATGTCCTGATGGAAGTCATGACCCAATGTTGCATACTCCCTCCTATAACCTGCAATCTCATCTGCATGAGTGGGTGGCCTTTGAGCTATCGGTGGTGGTGCTGCTACCAGGGGTGCCCTCTAGAAATAGGGAAACAAGGGTCTGGGAATCCTACTCACAGAGGTGTATGTGCGAGAGGGTGACTATGGTCTACTGCCTTCTCCCGAGTTCCCCTATGTTGCATGTGGGAATTGTGTGTCTAGGGTGCCCACTCTAGCCAATCTATCAACCACCTGTGCCAAGGACCGAGACATGGTCCATTGACTAGCTAACATATCGTTGACAACCTGCATGAAAGTTGTCTCTGGATCTACGGGGGCCTTTCCATTTCCCTCTGGTCGCTCATATTTGTCTCCTATCATCCTCTCCGCCTCACGCTCAACCTCATGCTCTGTCCTTCTCTCTACTTCTCTATGTGCCTCTTCCTCTTCATCTAAGCTAGGAGGAAAAGGGGGAAAATCAGGCATATGCCTTCTTTCCTTATGCCTGATGTAAGTGGCATATTCATCACCTACGTGTTCACGACCCTCTAGGTCTTCTGCTGCACTCATTATCTTTATTCACAGGCTGGAAGGACTAAATCTCTGATACCACAGTAATGTTCTTGACTTGAATAGTCTAGGAAATGTTGTTAATGTGTGTAGGATTAATGGTTTACAACATATAAATGATCATACAAATAAAAAATGCTACAAAGGATTGCAAAGTTTGTATTATGATATCTCTATGGATTACAACATGGTCGAATGCGGCTGAATAAACTAACAATACTCGACTAGATCAATAGACAAAGGATCTTAGCCAGAATACAAATAAGAAACTAAAGATAATAACCAGAATATGGGAGCACTGTGAAATCAGTGGATGCGCTGGGACTATGGAAGCTTTGATGGTAACTGTTGGAAGTTTGGAAAGTTCTCCCTGGGAGCTGTGCTTCTCGAAATGGCCTAGAAACTATCCCAAATGATGCGCCCTACTCTAGTGCTCAGTACTGGTATCTTTTGGACCCCTCTGTTGATGATTTTAGACCCTGGATGGATACCCCTAGGGGAATGCGCCCCTCTTCTTCTGGGAAAATGCGTCCTAGTGATTCCACTGTTGGAATCAGACAAGATATGTGTCAAAATGACCGCCTTGGTCTACTGGAAAATGGGTCACAAGGGTTTCCCTCAATCTGGTCTGATGCTTTCTCTGGAACCCCAAATGTGCCCACCAAAAGTGTCGCACGTCCAAGTCTAGAAAATGCATCCCAATTGATTCCTCTCTCAAAATTTGATGAGGAACTAGGAAAAATATGTGCCTTTCCCTCCTCTCAAATGGGTTGGAGGCAAATCTCAAAATTCCACCTAGATGGGGCAATTCGAATAAAAACCCTCTCAGAAGTTGCACCCTCACTCTGGATGAATGTGCCCTTGCTACTAAACACTGTGTAACTACTGCTGAAGAATGAAGAAAGACCTGACTAATCTTCTCGGTGACTAGGGTGTGTCTCTCAACACCGAAATTAGCCAACTGGTGTCTTCCTCCTGGAATCCACTGAACTATCTCTCCTGAGATGCGCCTCTCTCCTCAATGACAATTCATAATCTGCATAATCATGAATTAGGTTGTTGACCTTTCCTTTATATCTTTCCAAAACCCTAAATCACTACTGAAACCCTGATTCATTGTTGACCTCTATTTTTAGCTCATACTGAATTAAAAGTGTTTTTTACCCTTTTTAGCTCAATGCCACTTTCCAAATATAACACTGATGACTGAAGTGACCTCTAGTGACCCTTTTTACCCCTCTTTGGCCCTGGCTATAGTCTAACAGGGCGGTTTATACCATTAAGCCTCCTCTCTGGATATCCTATTTGGAAAGGGACATCACATTTCTCCCTCATTGTGTGTTTGACTAAAACGGATAGATGGATAGGCATATTAATTGCATAGATAAGATAGGTGAAGTTGCACTCATTAGGTAGGTGAAGGGTGGATAATTATAGAAAAATATATCATCTCATGTATTTTGATTTCAGTTTTCTATGTGAATGTGAAGAAGAGCTCAATAACTTCATTGTTGTCTGTGTTCATACTCTATTTTTTGATTTATTTCCTGTGCTTGAACATGAACACTCCTCAGGACATAGCAAATTTAGTGGCTATCAGAATGTTTAATGAAAAGTCCTATTAGTATTCAATTTTTTTGGGTTTGTTAAATTATAAGTCTTGGATTTTAATGAATATATTCAAATTAACGATATCAATATCAAGAAAAGTTAGTTTCTTAGTTTTTTCTACTCTAACAAATGAAAACAAATGACACAGAAAGAAATGGTATCCAAGATAATCATTTCATGTGTTATTATCTCTTCGTGATGATTTATGGTTTTCCTAGTAATATTTTTTGATGTAAAATCATTCTTTAGTCTGCGTAGGAAAGGGGGTGGTAGTTAGAAAGGATATTTTTGCTATGTTCTACCTCCAATTGTGTATCGACGGTAAATTGTTTGATGAATTGATGTAAGATTGACTTGGATACCTCCGGTATGAAGATGATTTTCCTAGTAAACCAACATCATGGTTAGGTACCTAGGTGTCTTAGTAAATTGAAGTATGTCCATATGATGGGTATTTTCTCAATCGTTATAGTCATGGTATCAGTATTTGACCCGAAGGTACTATTGGTTCCCAACAATTGGTATGATTTTGACAATTCTATAAGTGAATGGAGAAGCATGAACATTTTTTTTATGTCATGGAAGCCAGTTGCATTGTTTGTCACTGGAAAACATAAGTTTGAATTGGAATGATAAGAAGGAATAACATAGATGTTTGTTTGGAGAACAACAAAGAACTTACTCCAAGGGACACTGGTGACAGTGGCAATGCAGAATAAATAGAATGATTGTGGACAAAAAAAGTAAATTATGTGAATTGTGTTGAAGAAAACAGACTCATGAAGTGTAATGTATCTCAGTTTACAAACATCTAAATATTTTATTTCTTGTTAGTTATGTCCTCAAAGTATTGGAAAGACTTGTGGAACTATATCATCATAAACATTGATGATGAATATTTTTTGTAAAGTTTATTTTTAATTTATCATATTAACAAGAAACAAAGTGACAAAGAGTACACCATTATTCCATGGGTGAGTGAAAAAAGATAAAAACCATCATAGTAAATTATTGTCCATGAGACAAGTGGAGCCCTACTCCCAAAGGTGTGGGATGTGAGTGAACAAGGTAGCACAAAAGTAGGCCAAGAAGATTCCCTAGGCTTAGGGATGAGGCCAACTTGAAAATATCTAGGCAAGTTATTGTATACAAGTATGTTATGAGGCAGGACCTTCTTGAGTACTAGTGGAATGAGTTTGATAGGTATGAAAAGAACTAAACTCTCATAAATCTGGAGAAGGTTATACAATTTTAGTCCCTATGGAATAATGGTTTAGGCTAGAGGGTGACAAGGACAAGTAAATTTGATTGTTCATATCAATATGCATTTAGAAAATTATCTACTTTGAAAGAAACTATCATTTACAAATATTGCAATAATAAAGAAAAGAAGCCACAAAATAGTGAATATATTTCTATTCATGTAAAGAATCCATTTTTTTATATAGAATAGAGATATAGCGGACTTAAATATATGTGTTATATTTTTCTACATAATGGTTTGTTTTCAAATATTAGTTTTTCAAAAAACACAAAATAGTGCTTCTTGAAAATATATATATGTGTGTGTATGTGTGTGTGCGCGCGCTTGTAAAAACAATAAGAAAAAAAAGCTTGTAAAATGAAATACACTGTGATCACAAGTGTAGGGTTTTTAATGAAAGAACTATTTTAAAATAACATGGAAGCAATAGCATAAAATTCTAAGAGAAGAAATACCATAGTGTAGGGTTTTTAATGAGAGAACAAGTTTAAGATGACATGGAAGTAATAGCATAAAATTTTAAGGGAATAAATCCCATAAATGTTATTTAATAGTGTAGGGTTTTTAATGAGAGAACCATTTTAAAATGACATGGAAATAATAGCATAAAATTCTAAGGGAATAAACCTCATAAATATTATGTATTTACAAATAAAAATTAAAAATATTTTATTTATATAATGAAAAAATAACCAAGAACTATTTTAAAATGATATGGAAGTAATAGCATAAAATTTTAAGGGAATAAGCCCCATAAATATTATGTATTTACAAATAAAAATTATAAATATTTTATTTGTATAATGAAAAAAATAACCAAGAACCATTTTAAAATGATATGGAAGTAATAGCATAAAATTCTAAGGGAATAAACCCCATAAATATTATGTATTTATAAACAAAAATTAAAAATATTTTATTTATATAATGAAAAAATAACCAAAAACCATTTTAAAATGAAGTAATAGCATAAAATTCTAAAGAAATAAACCCCATAAATGTTATGTTTTTATAAATAAAAATTATAAATGTTTTATTTATACGATGAAAAGATAAGCAAGAATGTCAAGGAAATCTAAAGGGTTTATATAAAGAAATATACTCGTTAGAATATAATCATAGTTTTATTCAAATAACTATTAGGATAATGGGTTTTAAGAAATCGTGGAGCCAACAACTATGTAGTATTGGCATAAGGTAACATCAATAGAGTACTTTTAAACTTGTACACATCAAAGTGAAACCCTTGACCAGTGACCAAAATAGAAGAGAGCAATACATGATGCCAATAAATAAAAATAATGCATATAAAGTAAATTAAAGTTTCAGGTTTTAACCAATAGAGATACCATAACCAAAGACTCATATAGTATGATAAACGTTTAAAAGGAACTCGTGAAACCATTGACCATGACGACTCAACTGAGGTAAACTAGTATAGTAATGGCAAATCTTTTCTTTTATAAACAAAAACGAAATCATTCAAGTATTCTAAAAATCGAGAAAAGGTAATGAATATATGACTATATTTAAGTCATATATTCATTAATATTAGTTTCTGAAATGGGAAAAGAATGATGTGTATCATATTAAATCCTTTAATCATAAAAACATCGGGTAAACATTACCTTCCAAACAGAAGTACATTGGTAGAGGAATGGAGCTAGGTTCGTCCTTATGGAGTCATAGTCAGGATTGGTGGTGATAAGTGAAGATTGTTTATTCTGCATCTAAGGTTGGTTGGGTACAAATATGTATATTCTCACTTATTAGTGGATACATTCAATATATTAACTTATTGTTCAACTGTCAGATTTTTTTATCAAGTTTGTTTATATAGGTTAAAGAAGTGCAAAAACAAGGCAATTGTATTGTTGCGCATGTTTGCTAAAGATAACATAATTCCACATATTAGAGAAGCTACAACTTCTGCTGCAACGTGGACAACGCTTAAAGCATTGTATGAAACTAGAAACACAAATGAATCTGTTAGTTCATTTTTGGGTCATATTAAAGAGGTGAAAGACAAGCTAGTAAATATAAGGGAAACTATTTCCAACACTAATCTGGTCACTATTACCTTAAATGGTATGCTAGAAGATTATCATATGTTCATAACAGGTCTCGCAGTAAGGGAGAAACCTCCTACGTTTGAAGAACTGACAGGTATTTTGGTGCAAGAGGAAGAGAGGTGCGGGAATCTGAATCCTCACAATACAGATTTGGCACTGTGGTCAAATAAGAAATCCTCAAGAGGGATATCAGGAGAAAGAGGCAGAGGAGGCAGTTCATCGTAGAAAGGAAGTTCGTCGCAAAGAAGACAATCTCCAAGGATAAATCAAGGTATGCATTCTAACAGGACTGAGTCAAAGAGTTGTTTTTATTGTGGTTGACCTAGACATACTATTAGAGACTGTCATAAGAAGAAGAGTGACGAGGTTACGAATAAACCTAGAACACATTTAGGTCATTATGCAGAAAAATCCTCAAATCATGATCTCAGATTATTCATTGTTGGTGATGATATTGATGAACCTCAAAATTTTGAATTACGAGATCTTAGGTTGTTTGGGTCTAATGATTCTTTATTTGTTGAAACAGATGATTCTGATGCCTGGTTTGTGGATTCTGGAGCATCGGTACATTTGACATGCAATAAGATGTGGTATACTAATTTTAAAGAAACACGAAATGGAGCCAGCATATATCTTGGTGATGACCAAGCTCATCATATCAAGGGATATGGAGACATTCCTGTGACATTGCCGAATGGTATACTTTGTCACATTCACAATGTTGTTTATGTGCCAGGAATAAAGAAAAATTTGATATCTGTGTCCACCATTATAGATCAGGACTTGAACATTGAGTTCTTCAAGAATTATTCCATAGTGAAGGATCTGCTGGACCATTTCAAAACTGTTGCAGTGGGAGTCAGAGCAGGAGGCCTATACAAACTTGATGTTACCAGCAAAGCACATCACACACTGACTTCTGCAACTATGCCAATAGAGATTATTCGGAATCAAATGTATGAACACATCAATCATCCTGATTTATTGTTAATACATAAAAACAATATCATTGAAGGACTTCCCATGTTAAAGAATGAGAATGTTTCTTGTGATGGATGTGCATTAGGAAAGATGCACAGAGATGAATTCCCCTCTAGTCCTGATAGGACAAAGAGAGGTGCTTTAAATCTTGTGCATACTGGTGTTTGCAGGCCTATGTCGACTAGGTCTTTAGGAGGTGCATTTTACTTTATATTATTTATTGATGATTGCATGAGATACACATGGGTTTACTTCCTTAGAAGAAAAAGTGATGGTTTCGAGTACTTTAAGGAATTCAGAACCATGGTGGAAAAACAGACAAGAAAATCCATCAAACTCCTCTGTTCAGATCAAGGGGGAGAGTATAAATCAGGGGACTTCATCAAATATTGCAAAGATCATGGAATAGTATAGAAGTTTACAATACCTCACACTCCACAGCAGAACGGAGTTGCTGAAAGGAAAAATAGAACTTTGGTAGAGTGTGCACGCATTATGATGAAAGGTAAGAATCTCTCAAATGCATTTTGGGCTGAAGCCATAAATACAACACTTTATTTAGAGAATAAAAATCCAACAAGGTGTCTTGATAATGTTACTCCTTTCGAAGCCTTGTATGGTTCCAAACCTGCAGTTCATAATTTGAAAGTATTTGGGTGTAAGGATTTTGCTCATATTCCAAAGGTGAATATGAGGAAATTGGATGCTAAAGCCATTAAATGTATTTTCATTGGGTACTGTTATGAATTTAAAGCATACAAATTGTTTGATCCTTCTACTCACAAAGTATTTGCAAGTAGACATGTACTTTTCCATGAGAAGGAAGCAGGAAATCATGACAACAAAAGTCATGAAGAGTGGAATAAACTTCTTGATGAAGGAGTTAAAGAAGAGCAGCAACAACCATCACATCATCAACTGCCACAACAACATCCACAACAACAGCAACAACAACAAGGGCTCAGTGATATGGACAATTCAAGTAGTCACAGTTCACCTAGAGGCAAAGACAGATCTTCACAAAGTGGGGAGGAAGATAATCACTTCAAAAGATCTTCAGGACACATTCGGCTCCCTGAGAGGTATAGAGACTATGCCCTAATGAGTATAATTTCAAATGTCATAGAACCCATGAGTTTTGATGAAGCCAATGAACATGATGAATGGCGAAATGCAATGGAGGAAGAATATGAATCTATAATGAAAAATAATACTTGGGAATTGACTGAATTGACTAAACATTAAAAGCCCATTGGATGCAAATGGAAATAAAAACCCAAATTTAAATCAAATGGTAGTATAGACAAATATAAGGCTAGACTGGTTGCAAAGGGGTATTCACAAATAGAAGGTATTGATTATGCTGAAACATTTACACGAGTAGCTAAATTGAATACTATCAGATTGTTAATTGCTTTAGCTGCAAAGTATCATTGGAAGCTACACTAGTTAGATGTTAAATATGCATTTTTGAATGGTGAGTTAAAGGAGGAGGTTTACCTTAATCAACCTGAAGGGTTTTTGGAACAAGCGCAAGAACACTTAGTGTGTAAGTTAAAGAAAGCATTGTATGGACTAAAACAGGCACCTAGGTCATGGTATGAGAAGATAGAATCTTTCTTTCTTCAACAGGGTTTTATGAGGAGCTAAAGTGATCCAAATCTGTATACCAAATTTGATGAGCAAGGGTATATAGTACTGATTTCCTTATATGTTGATGATTTTATAATTACAGGAAATTCAGAGAAATTAATTGATGAAATCAAGGAGCAATTGTCAAAAGTTTTTTAAATGAAAGATCTTGGTGAGTTACATTACTTCCTCGGTCTTGAAGTTTGGAGAAATGAAGGCCAAACGTTTGTTTGTCAGAGTAAGTATATCAGAGAAGTACTTAATATATTTAAAATGGATCAATGTAAGTCTTCTATTATTCCCATGCAACAGAATGTGAAAAAATCTTGTGATGATGGTTTGAAGGAGGTGGATGGAACTATGTATAGACAGATGGTGGGTAGTTTGAATTATCTCACCACAACTAGACCTGATATTGCATACTCTGTGAGTGTGTTAAGTCAGTTTATGGAGAAACCTCTAGAAAGCCACTGGAATGCAGCAAAGGCAATACTCAGGTATCTAAAGGGAACACTTGATTATGGTATTAAATATACTGATAAATCTGATGTTGAGTTGACAGGTTACTCAAATTTTGATTGGGCTGGCAATCCGGATGATTGAACATCAACCACTGGATATGTGTTTGGCATTGGATCCCGGGTTGTTTCATGGAGCAATAAAAAGAATCCTATTGTATCTTTGTCTTCTACTGAAGAAGAATATAAAGCCTTGTGTGCAACAACTTGTGAATTTGTTTGGTTGAGAAGACTTCTTCAAGATGTTGGAAAAGAACAAAAGGAACCTACAATGATCAAATGTGATAATCAAATTTCAATCAATCTTGTGAAGAATCCAATTTTTCATGCAAGGAAAAAGCATGTTGATGCTCAATTTCATTTTGTTAAAGAAAAGTTGCAGTCAAATGAAATAACTCTTATGTATTGTAATACTAGTGAAAATGTTGTTGATATTTTCACTAAGCTTCTTGGAAAGATTAAGTTTGATCTGTTTAGGGAGATGTTATATGTAGAAGTCAATCCATTCTCCATTAAGGGGGAGACTTGGAAATAATGGAGTAAGAGTCAGTTGTAAGCGTCAGATGACAGAGTCAGTATCGTAAGTAGAGTCTAGTTATCTGTGGTTTGATGTAACCGACTAAGTAAGTTAGTTTCCTATATAATGATGTAATCAGTCTTCATTGACAATATGGAATGCGAGTGTTGCCTCACTGTGCATTTTTTTCTCATATTTCTAAGTGGAACTAGTTGGATTTGAGAGATTCTTTTCAACTAGATGCTTTCTAGATTGGTGTGAGGTTGAGATATTTTTTCAACCAAGTAGATTGTTTGATAAAAGTAGTTTGTCTATCTTGAGACAAAGCTTCGTGTATTTATATGTACTCTATTTCATTGTTTAGTAGAGAGCTCAACACAATTTTGGTTTCTATAATAATGTTTATTCTCCCTCTTATGTTTCCTTTCATGGTGTGGGAGTTGGCTTCACTCCGTCAGGAAGGGAAATGGAATCTTGTGAGTGTAATTCATTGTAGGAGTAGATTCTAAGATGAGAGTAGATAGAATGAGTGAATTTATAAAGTTGGGTATGCATTAGATTATTTCCCAATTTAGTGTGTGGCTTGGTTGCAATCTTAAAATATTATTATTAGTAGTAGTAGTATTAGTATAAATTGTGCAGAATAAAAAAAGAGCATCTGATGAGAGTAAATAGAATGAGTGAATTTATACAGTTGGGTATGCAGTAGATTATTTCCCAATTTAGTGTGTGGCTTGGTTGTGATCTTAAAATAATATTATTATTATTAGTATAAATTGTGTAGAATAAAAAAAGAAAATCTTATGTGTAAAAGTCTGATAAATCTGTCGGCGTTGGTTGAGTCATCAAATGTAGAGTGTTGGTGGTGAACTCATGTCCAAGAGATGTGAAGTTGAGTTTGTTTTTTAGGGTATTGAAGCTAGTAGAGAAGAAGCCCTGATTGTTGCTTGAACCCACAACCAAAAATATGCAATGAGGTGATTGAATGTGCCAGTCACACAGACATCTTGGCAAGGCCATGGGTGGCCCAGTTCATTGTATTGAAGAGAAGTTCATTTGAGAAGTGTGTGGATGGGAAACCCAACGTGGAATTGGTAATGACTTTTCATATTTTGGTTGCAAATCAGTACCTTTTAGGTCAATGTGAGTAGGAAATTCCTGTTCTCAAGAGATTTATCGAAGTTCCTGTATTAATAAAGGGTCGACTCACATATTCTTAGGAGAGGAGACTATTGGACTAGTGGACGAGTATGGTAAGGGATTGGTCATTTTTGCAGTTCCCCCTAGATCCATGCACAGAGCGTCCTCTGTTTGAAGATGCCATTGACTATCCATTTTCCCCAATGTTTTTCAAGATCTGAGCATCGTATGAGAGGTTCCTGGCCATTAGGAGAATTCAAATCAGGACAAGAGAAGGGGTCTTGATATTCTACACAAGGGGTTGTATGCTTGTCCGTACACATTCTCTATGAAGTAGGTTAATTTGGGAGCAATCTTTCCTCTCGAGTTTTTCTTTTTAGGGAAAAAAAGGGCCTGAATCCAACAAGATTTGCAGGGGCAGTCTAAGTTTTGCATGAATCAAAATTCTATGCATTTCAGAATCTTACTTCCGAGGTTTTTCCCCATTTTAAACCAATCCAGATGCTCAGAAAATCAATTAGAGTTCTAGATTGCTTGGAAATTTAAAAACGGGCCGCCGAAAAACTTGTCGGAAAAGTAACTCTAGAGGGAAGATTGCTCCAAATTTAGACGACTCCATATTTTGAGGTTGTCCTGCTAAAGTGTTTTGAAAAAATAAAATTTGTGGAGTACGTGAAAGATAACGTAGGGATTTTTCATCTATGGTGGAACAGATTTCAATATCGGGTTACAGGGAAATCCTTGTTCACACGAAGGTGAATTTTTTATTTCTTTAGTCTCTCCTTATAGTTGGGATCTATTCTTCGTTTCCTCATTCTTATCTTCACTATTGTGAAGGATTTTGGAGAAAAAATTGTCTTATATGAGGCAAAACCGTTTTATTGTCTAAGAACGGGTCACACATTAATCAATGTGTTGTGTTGGTAAGTCTAGAAGGTTTATTGGTCCTCTGTTGTGAAAAATTTTAGATCATGGTTTGTATTAATGACAACGTGAATAAGTTTCCTTCACCAATGTACAATGTACGCTTTGGAATTTGGACCTGATGCTCTTTGTTGAATGATGCAATTTCTTCCTCATTGTTTGTTTGAGTATAATAGATAGATGGACATACATATTAATTGAATAGATAAGATAACATTTGGATAATTCTAGAGAAATATCTCATCTCATGTATTTTAATTTCAGTTTTCTATGTGAATGTGAAGTGCTCAAGAGCTTCATTGTTGTGTGTGTTTATAGTCTACTTTGTGATTGCTTGCCTCTGCTTGAACATGAACATGGTATCAGAGTAGGAGTAAGAATCTTCAAATATTGGAAAGAAATTTGCAAGTTACTACAGAGAAATTTGACGCTTGATCAACCCACAATAGGAGACGGGGCGTTTCAAGGCATTCCGGTGAAAAAAACTGTGGAAAAACGCTTTGAAACATCGTTTTATAGAGATCGGTCGTCCCTTGACTTTGTAGATAGTGAGAATGAACTATTTTGGTTTCCCTTAACTAGTTTAGGACCCACAACCAAGATGTTTCAGTCCCCGTTCACCCTTAGAACACACAGAAACCGCGACCGAAAAGTCTACCAACCAAGAAAATGTTTTGTTTTTTTTTCTTTCTTAAGAGAGAAAAAATGATCTTGGTCAATTTTTAAGCTAGTAAGGGGGAGCCAACTGTCAACAATAGATTCATGGTGACTAGTAGTAGTCCAACACTCATGCAAGGTTCAATATTAACGAGTAAGAACTATGATCTATGGTCTATTAAAATGAAAAATTTTCTATGGTCTGAAGATTGTTGGGAAGGAGTAGTTAATCGGTTCAAGGAACCAGATCCAATAGATGTACAAGCCATGATGAAAATGTAAATAAATGCACTTGGAGAACTCAGGAAGAAGGAAAACAAATCCCTCTGGCTCATTCAACAAGGGTTAGAGGAATACATTTTCCCCAAAGTCACAACAACATATCATGCCAAACAGGCATGGGATATTCTTGAAATCACCTATCAAGGAACAAACGAAGTAAAAAAATGCCAAGTTCCAGACACTCATGAAGAGTTTTGAGACTCTTCAAATGAAGGATTATGATTCCATGGATCATTTCATGATCCACGTCATGAGCATCGTGAAATAATTGCGCAATCATATTGAAGAAATTCAAGACCAGAAAGTCATTGAGAAGGTACATTGTAGCCTTCCCGATAAGTTTAATTTGTTCATAGTTTCCATAGAAGAGTCAAAAGACATGTCAACACTCATTGTTGAAGAACTCATGGGATCTGCGTGAACCCATGAAAATAGGTTCAATCGAAATACTGAATCTCTTTAGAATGCGTTTCAGTCCCAAGCCTCCATAAGCAGAGGCAGAGGTCGAGGGAATAGAATCAGAGGTAGACGAGGCAGAGGATGCTCTCAAATGGGAGAGAGGTCAACTTCAAATTGTTGAGAACAAAGTGAACAGTCATAATAGAGGCACTCTCTAAACCAAAGGGGGAGAGGAAAAAATTTTAATCAGTCAAGATGGATTGACAAATCAAGGATTCAATGCTATTATTGCAATAAATTTGGTCACTAGAATAGTGAATGCAGAAAGAAGTAAGTAGATCTGAATAGGGGAAAAGAAAATGTTACCATCACTGAAGAAGCAACATTTGAATCAATGTTCTTCTCATGTCAAGTCACAGAAGAAGAAAGAAAAAGTGATGATCTCTGGTTGATGGACAGTGGGTGCATCAATCATATGACATGTAAGAAATATTTGATTTCTAGTTTAGATAGCTCTGTCACATCTCAAATTAAATTGGGAGATGATTATCAAAAGAAAATTTTAGGCAAGGGTGTAATTTCGATATTGACCAAACAAGATGAAAAGAAGGATATTCATGATTTTTATTATGTACCTGGTATTAGACATAACCTAATGAGTATAGGCCGGATGAATCAACATGGTTATAGAGTAATATTTGAAGGTTTCAAGTGTGCAATATTGGACAAACCACCCAGTAAGAAAATCATAGCTACAGTACAAATGACCAAAAAGAGAATGTTTCCCTTGATGTTGAGAAATGTAAATTTGTCACAGTCATATGCTCAAAATGTGTCAATCTCAGATGAGACTTGGTTGTGTCATATTAGGTATGGTCATTTTCCATTTAGCAGTCTCAGTCTTTTACAGAAGAAACCTATGGTCAAAGGTTTTCCCATTATAAATTAACAAAAAAAACTACTATGAGATTTGTATTTTCGCCAAACACTAAAGGGATAGTGTTCCCATTGCTTACTAGAGAGAAAAATAACACCCCGAGCTAGTGCATATAGACCTTTGTGGTCCAATGCGCACTCATTCAATACGAGGCATCTTTTATTTTCTAACATTTATTGATTATTTTAGTAGGAAAGCTTCGGTTTATTTTCTCAAGAACAAAATAAAGACATTTGAAAAAATCATAGAATTTAAATCTTTGAGAGAGAAACATAGTGGGAAATGCATCAAAGTACTCAGATCAGATGGAGGAGGTGAGTATGACTCCAAATAATTTGCATCATATTGCAGGAAACATGGATCAAGAAACAATTTACCACAAGATACAATCCACAATAGAATGGAGTATCTGAAAGGAAGAATCAGAAAATAATAAATATGGCCAGAAGTATGTTGAAGGGAAATAATTTGTCAAATGAATACTAGAGTGAAGTAGTGGCATGCTCAGTGTATATTTTGAATTTGTCACCAACTATAAATTTGGAAAATTAAGTCCCTCAAGAAGCATGGAGTGGTATGAAATCAAGTGTTTCTCATTTTAAAGTTTTTGGTTGTGTGGCTTATGCACATGTTCCTGAAGAGCCAAGGAGAAAGCTTGATGATAGAAGTGAAAAAAGTGTATTTTTGGGATACAATGAATAGTCTAAAGCATACAGGTTGTATAATCCTATTAACAAGAAATTGATAGTAAGAAAAGATGCGAAATTCCAAGAAGATAGATCTTTGGATAACCAAACAAGTGAAATGATTGCCAATCAAGTTCTTTCTATACAGAAAGATAAGCAGGTGGAAGCTATAGGACAACAAGCTTCTCCACCAAGACTTCCAAGATTAAAATTACAAGGCCAAGTGTAAGTTTTAAACCTGTGAAGTAAATAAATGCATAGAGATTCTTAAGCAAAACATAAATTAATCAATGTCTCATACACATAGTACACAAAGATTTATACCGGAAACCCTTAACCGAGAGAAAACCTTTCAACTCTTCATTGTATTATTTTCACCATTCACCATAAAATATATATACAAAGTTTTTATGTATTTAGTAGATACCAAAACCCTAATCCCTTAATCCGGGATTAATTTAGAAAACCGCTAAAAATAGCAAAATCCACTAAAATAGAAAAAACATCGAAAAAAAAAATTTGGGGCGTTGCCCTGAATGCTATGCGTAACCAAGGGGGGACATAACTAGCCCCCCCATGGGACCCCCATAGGAAGTGCCCGGCGTAGAAGACACAAAGAGAACTACTAGTGAGGGATCGTCAGACACAGTTGTCAAATATGACGCGCCCACACGCACACATGAAAAGAATATAACACATACCCAACATTCTCTCACTTGTTGTTTTCTTTGCATTCATAGGTCCATAAGATTATATACTCAACAATTCAAGGCAGCAATGCACATTGTTACTCTACACCAAGAGAAATTTTCTATGCTCACAGACTTTTTCAATGAATTTGCAACATTCTTCAAAGTGTCAACCTTTTTCAGCAACACCTTATTTTCTTCAACCATGTCTCTCACAAAGTGATATTGAACATCAATATACTTTGTCTTCGAATGAGAGGTTCTTTGCCAAAAATATTGGACTCTGAATATCACAATCTAATATCGTTGCTTGTTGTACCAAACCAGTACCTTAACACAATCTCTGTAACCATACTACTTCCTTGCTTGCATGAGTGGCTGCCATGTATTCAAATTCTATAGTTGAGAGTGCCACTACAGCCTATCTTTTGCTCATCCAACTGATTTCACCTCCAAATAGGTTAAACACATACCCACTTGTAGATATTTCGTGGTCTAGATCTCCAGGCCAGTCTGCATCAACAAATCCATGTATGTCCACCACTCTGTCCAATCCTGGTCTTCCTTGGTAGCACAATCCAAAATTGGTAGTGCCAAGAAGATACCCGAAGATCCTGTTTACTGTTGCCCAATGATCCTTCCATGGTTTTGACATATACCTACTCAAAACTCCCACTGCATGTGCAATGTCCGATCTAGTACAGACCATTTCATACATCAAAATTACAATTGCACTGGCATACAGAATATGGGACATGTCCTCTTCTTCTTCATGTGTCTTGGGACACTACTCTCCAGATAACTTTACACCTATAGGAATAGGAACCTTGCCAGTTTACTTCCATGCATATTAAACCTCTGCAATATCGTCACAACATATTTTCTTTGATTCAACCATAGTTTCTTGTTTGCACGATCTCTTTTAATCTCCATTCGCAGAATGAAGTTAGCAGCAATGAGATCCTTCATGTCAAATTTGGAGGATAGTTGTGATGTCACCTCCTTGATAACATCCATGTTATTTCCTACCAACAACATGTCATCAAAATACAACTCTACATAAATGAAGTGATCACCAACCTGCTTGGAATATACACAGTGATCAACCCTACTTCTCACAAATCCCAATCCAAGTATGTATGTGTCAAAATTTTGGTACCACATCCTAGGTGATTGCTTTAGACCATATAGTGACTTCTTTAGCTTACAGACCATCTCTTTCTTTCTCTTCACTACAAATCCTTTTTGCAGCTTCATGTAGATTTCTTCTTCCAGATCCCCATGTAGGAATGTTGTCTTCACATCCATCTGTTCCACTTCAAGATCACAAGCAACAACAATAGATAAAATAAATCTAATATAATTTAAATTGGCAACATGAGAAAAAATCTCACCAATGTCAATTCCCTCTACCTGGAAACAACCCTTTTCTACTAACTTACATTTTTATTTCTCCACTTTTTCTTCTGCATTAAACTTCTTCTTAAACAACCATTTTCTACCAACATATTGTCTTCCAGATGGCAACTCAACTATATCCCATGCCTCATTATTATCCAAGGCATCCATTTATTCAACCATGGCCTTCTTCCATAGTTTACTATCCCCTGAATTCATTGCTTCCTTGACAGTTGTGGGATCATCATCAGTAATAGATAAAGAAAAATTGGAATGAAAATTAGGTGTACTATACCTTTCTGGTTGCCTTCTTTCTCTCACTGATCTCCTCAATACTAGGGTATGAGGTTCTTCTTCTTCTTCTTCTGCTTCATCTTCTTCAGATGATTCAGATTTTGCATCATCCAACTCGAGCTCTTTTTTCTCAGGTTCTTCTTTCCTTGGTAGGAATTCTTGTTTGGAAACATCTTTTACCTCTCTAAAAACAACATCCCAATTGTAAACAGTCTTCTTAGTTTCTGGGTTCCAAATCTTATAACCTTTCACACCATCTTTATAACCATTAAATATACACTTTTCAACTTTATTATCCAGATTTCTCCTATTTTCCTTTGGAACATGTATATAAGCATCACAACCAAACACTCTAAGATGTTCGAGAGAGGTTTTCTTACTAGTCCATACCTCGTGTGAAGTTTTATCATCCAATGTTGATGAGGGTGATCGATTGGCCAGGTAACATGTTGTACCCATTGCCTCTACCCAAAATTCCTGTCCTAACTTGGCACCGCTGAGCATGCTCCTTGCTTTTTCCATCAGTTTCATTTTCATCCTTTCTACAACTCCATTCTATTTAGGTGTGTATGGAGTAGTTTTCTTCCTTGCTATACCACACTTCTTATAGAGTTATTCAAATTCATTTCCACAGAATTCTCCACGATTATCTGTCCTCAATACATTTATTTTCTTTTCTATCTAATTTTCTACCAGAGCCTTAAACTCTTTAAATTTATCAAATACCTCAGATTTCTTTCTAAGAAAATAAATCCATGTGTTCCTTGAGAAATCATCTATGAATGAATCATAATACACAAATTTACCTAGGGACAAAATAGGAACAGGTCCAAACACATCATTGTGTATCAACTCTAAGATCCCCTTTGCTCTTGTAGAACTAGATGGGAATCTTACTCGATTATGTTTACCATAGATGCAATGTTCACAGAAATCAAAATCCAGAGTGCAATTAGACATACCTTCAACCATACCTTTACCATGTAATGTTCGAAGGCCCTTTTCTCTAGTATGTCCCAGTCTTTGATGCCACAACATGATCTTGTTTCCACAGACAATATTGGTCTTGTCTTCTTTATTTCTCTTCTTAGGGACAACATAACTATTACACCCATTAGTAAAGTTCTTCCCAACAACTTTTAAAGTTTTCCACACCGAACTCCCCTTATCAACACCATTTCTCCTTGTACTATCTTGCAAGTGTCCTTTCCAAATACAGTATCCACTGCTGCATCATCCAAATTTCTTACATATATTAGGTTCCTGGCTAGTTTTGGAATGTGAAAAACCCCAGGGAGAGTTCCAATACTTCCATCTTTTAGAAGCAACTTAACCCTTCCACGTCCGATGATTTTGGTTGTCGAGTCATCTCCTAGAAATACATCACCACCATCGTATTTTTCATATTCAGAGAACCACTCCCTGTGAGGAGTCATATGGTATGAGGCACCTGATTCAATCAACCATACATCACGGTCTTCATGTGTACCTGTAGATGATAGGTAAACATCACCTCCTTCTTCAGTGGAGGCTTTTGCCTCTGTGGAAGAGGTACTATCAGATCCCTTTGTTTTATCAACCTTCTTAGACTTGAAATATTTCTTATAATGCCATGTTTTACAACACTTCCAACATTTCCTCAAATATTTTTCTGGAGACTTAGATCTACCTGTAGATTTAGATCTCCCCCCCGAAGACTTACCAGGATTCTTGTCTTGGGTACGACCTCTTACAAATAAAGCATCTGTGCTATGACCATCCATTCTTTTCAACCTCATATCTCCAGATAACAAGGATACAACTACATCCTCATACTTCAATGTAGATTGAGTGGTACTACCAATTGCTACAACTAGATTATCCCAAGAGTCTGGAAAAGAACATAACAAAGTAATACACTTATCTTCTTCTGTAATCGTAATATTAATAGAGACAAATTGACTTACCAGAGTATTAAAGGAATTTAGATGTTCTGTCACAGAATCTCCATCTTCCATCCTAATATGATACAACTTCTTTTGAAGAAACATCTTGTTTACTAGAGACTTTGATTGATACAAATTACCTAACTTATCCCATAGTTCCTTGGTTTTAGATTCTCCTAATACATTCAACAACATCGAATCATCCAGGCAGAGTCGAATAGTATTCCTCGTTCTTATGCCCAACTTCTCCCACTCCTCCTTTGATATACCTATAGGTGGTGTACTACTAGTTTGTGTACTAGTAGGTTGTGTACCAGTCAACTATGTGCCAATAGGCTTTGTACCAGGATCCACAACGATCCATTGTTCTTTGTCTACAATAAGGTCCTCCATATTGAGCTTCCATAGCTAAAAGCTTTTACCGTTGGACTTCTCTATATCGATTCTAGAAGAGCTTGCCATTCCTCTTTCTACAGTTGAATCTCCACTGCAAAATCTCCCACTAAACCCAGGTTTATCAAAGACCCAAGATAAACTTGATCTATCAATACCGAGCCAAACCCTCAACAACAAAGGCGTCCATTTGAAGCCAAAAATGAGCTCTGATACCACATGTAAGTTTTAAACCTATGAAGTAAAGAAATGCATATATATTCTTAATCAAAACAAAAATTAATCAATGGCTCATACACATAGTACATAGATATTTATACCGGAAACCCTTAATTGGGAGAAAACCTTTCAACTCTTCATTCTATTAATTTCACCATTCACCATACAATATATATAAAATGGTTTTAGGTATTTCGTACATACCAAAACCCTAATACCTTAATCCGGGATTAATTTAGAAAACCGCTAAAAATAGAAAAATCCGCTAAAATAGTAAAAACACCCAAAAATAATAATTTTGGGGCACTGCCATGAACGTTGCGCGTAACCAAGGGGGACCATACCTGCCCCCCCCCTGGGACCCCCCAGGAAGCACCCGACAAACATGACACAAAGAGCACTACTAGGGAGGGATCGTCAGACGCAGTTCTCGAATCTGACGCGCCAACACACACACATCAAAGAATACAACACATACCCAACACAAAGGAGAAGAAACATAGAATAGTCCATCTTCTTCTTCTAGAAATGATTTAGATCCTACTATAAAAAATTTGAGGAACAAGAAAACAATAAGCTTGAGAGAAATTTCTGAGAGGAATGATAACGTGGATCAACAAGCACACTTTTCTATGTTATCCTATCAACTAGTATACTTTAAAGAAGTTGTCAAAGAAAAAAAATGAGTGGGTGAAATGAACGAAGAAATTGAATCAATTGAAAGAAATGATACATGGGATCTTGTGGATCTCCCTACAGGTAAAACCAACATTGCATTTAAATGGGTGTATAAGACAAAATTCAATGAGAAACGCAAAGTAGAAAAGAAAAATGAGAGACTTGTAGCAAAATGGTTTTCTCAAAAACCCAGTATTGACTATGGAGAAACATTTTCTCCAGTAGCATGTTTGGATATTGTTAGAGTAGTTTTGGCATTTGCAGCTCAAAACAAATGGCCAGTCTATCAAATGGACATTAAATCGTCTTTTCTAAATGGCATTTTATAGGAAGAATTTTATGTTGGCCAGCCACTAGGATTTCAGATTAAAGGTAAAGAGTACAAGGTGTATAGATTGAAAAAGGAACTGTAAGGTTTAAAGAAAGCTCCAATAGCTTGGTATAGTCACATTGATTCCTATTTTCTCACCAATGGGTTCAACAAGAGCAGCAATGAACCCACACTTTACACCAAAAGATATCATGAAGGTAATATTTTGATAGATTGTCTCTATGTTGATGACATGATTTATACAGGAAATTTGTTGTTGAATGAATTCGAAGAATCCATGCAAAGTGAATTTGAGATGACTAATCTCGCTCTTATGAAATGTTTTCTGGGAATTGAGGTTGAGAAATCTCAAAAGGGAATTTTTATCTGTCAACAAAAATATGCCACATATATTTTGAAAAGGTTCAAAATGAACAAATGCAAGCAAACATATAAACCAATTGCAAAAGGTACAAAAATAACTAAGCAAGATGAGGGAACAACAATTGATTATACTCTTTATATGAGGCTTGTAGGAAGCCTCATGTACCTTACAACTACCAAGCCAAATATTATGTATGTTGTGTTCTTAATTTCAAGATTTATGGAATATCCTAAAATCTCTTATTGGAAAGTTGGAAAAAGAATTCTAAGATATATTTCAGGTACAACAGATTATGGAATTTGGTATTCCAATTCAGAATATGATTCACTTATTGAATAGATAGATTGTGATTTTGCAGGTAGCGTTGATGATAGGAAAAGTACTTGTGGGTATACATCTATGTTGGATACAAGTTTAATTTCATAGGATTTAAAGAAACAACCCATCGTCACAATTTCTTCAGCAGAAGAAAATTATGTGGCTAGAACTTCGGCATCTTGTCATGCAATTTGGTTGAGAAGGATCCTTAGTGATTTTTCACATGAAGAGAAGGAGCCAAATCCTATATTTTGTGACAACAATTCAACAATTACATTATCTAAGAATCATGTGCTTCACCGCGAGAGTAAACACATTGACACTTGCTATCATTTAATCCAAGAGTAAACACATTGAGAATAACTATCATGTCATCTATTGGCATATATATTCACCAAACCATTGGGAAGAAATACTTTTGAGTTTCAAATACAACACTTAGAAATTGTTTGTGTTGATTTTTGTAATGGTCGAAATTAAGAGGGAGTGTTGAATGATGTAATTTCTCCCTCATTGCGTGTTTGACTAAAACAGATAGATGGATAGGCATATTAATTGCATAGATAAGATAGGTGAAGTTGCACTCATTAGGTAGGTGAAGGATGGATAATTCTAGAGAAATATATCATCTCATGTATTTTGGTTTCAGTTTTCTATGTGAATGTGAAGAAGAGCTCAAGAGCCTCCTTGTTGTGTGTGTTCATACTATGTTTTGTGATTTCTTTCCTTTGCTTGAACATGAACACTCCTCAGGACATAGCGAATTTAGTGGCTATCATAATGTTTAATGAAAAGTCCTAGTAGTATTCAATTTTTTTTGGTTTATTAATTTATAAGTCTTGGATTTTAATGAATATATTTAGATTAGCCACATCAATATCAAGATAAGTTATTTTCTTAGTTTTTTCTACTCTTAAAAATGACAATAAATGATAGGGAAAGCAATGGTATCCAAGATAATCATGTCATGTGTTATTATCTCTTGGTGATGATTTATGTTTTTCCTGGTAATATTTTTTGATGTAAAATCATTCTTTAGTCTGCGTGGTAAAGGGGGTGGTAGTTAGAAAGAACATTTTTACTATATGTTACCCCCAATTGTGTATCGATGGTAAATTGTTTGATCAATTGATGTAAGATTGACTTGGATACCTCCCATATGAAGGCGATTCTCCTAGTAAACCAACATTGTGGTTAGGTACCTAGGTGTCTTAGTAGATTTAAGTATGTTCATATGATGGCTAGTTGCTCAATCATTATAGTCATGGTACCAGTATTTGACCTGAAGGTACTATTGGTTCCTAACAATAGGTATTATTTCGACAATTCTATAAGTGAATGGAGGAGCATGAACATTTTTTTTATATCATGGAAGCCAATTGCATTGTTTCTCACTGGAGAAACGATGATTTGATGGAAAACATAAGTTTGAATTGGAATGATAAGAAGGAATAACATAAAAAAAATTCTCGAGAACAACTAAGAACTTACTCCAAGGGAAGCTGGTGACACTGACAATGCAAAATAAGTAGAATGATTGTGGACAAAGAAAGTAAATTATTTTAATTGTGTTGAAGAAAAGAGACTCATGAAGTGTAATGTAGCTCAGTTTACAAACATCTAAATATTTAATTTCTTTTTAGTTATGTCCTCAAAGTATTGGAAAGACTTATGTGGAACTATATCATCATAAACATTGATGATGAATATTTTTTGTAAAGTTTATTTTTACATTATCTTATTAACAAGAAACAAACTGAGAGTAAACCATTATTCCATGGGTGAGTAAAAAATATAAAAACCACCATAGTAAATTATTGTCCATGAGACAAGTGGAACCCTACTCCCAAAGGTGTGGGATGTGAGGGAACAAACTCACACAAAAGTAGGCCAAGAAGATTCCCTAGGCTTAGGGATGAGGCCCACTTAAAAATACCTAAGAAAGATATTATATACAAGTATGTTATGAGGCAGGACCTTGTTGAGTACTAGTGGAATGAGTTTGAGAGTTATGAAAATAACTAAACTCTGAGAAATATGGAGAATTTTATACAATTTTAGTCCCTATGGAATACTAATTTAAGCTCAAGGGTGACAAGGACAAATAACTTTGGTTGTTCATATCTATGGTTGGAAGGAATTGGTTCTCTAATCAATTTGTTTCCTTGATTTATTTGTTTTATTAATGAATGACAAATATTTACACTAGAAAATAATAGAAAAAGTTGCACTATTAGTTATAACCAAATATAAATATTTCTGTGGTATTTTTATTATTGAATTTGTTTGCAACAAGAAATATCAATATGCATTTAGAAAATTATCTACTTTAAAAGAAACTTTCATTTACAAATATTGCAATAATAAAGAAAAGAAGCCACAAATTAGTCGATTTCTATTCATGTAAAAAAAATATTACTTATAAATATTGCAGTAAAAAATATAAGCAGTCCATTTTTTTTATATAAAGTAGAAATATAACGGGCTTAAATATATGTGTTATATTTTTCTACATAATGGTTTCTTTTAAATATTAGTTTTTCAAAAAGCACACAATAATTCTTCTTGGATATATATAATATGATTTCTTTTCAGAAATTAGTTTGTTCACTACTATATATATATATGAAGCTTGTAAACTGAAATACACTATGACCACAAGTGTAAAGCTTGTAAATTGAAATACACTATGGTCACAAGTGTAAGGCTTTTAATGAGAGAAGCATTTTAAAAAAACATGGAAGTAATAGCATAAAATTATAAGAGAAGAAAAACCATAGTGTATAGTGTATAGTGTAGGGTTTTTAATGAGAGAACCATTTTAAAATGACATGGAACTAATAGCATAAAATTCTAAGCGAATAAACACCATAAATGTTATGTATTTACAAATAAAAATTATCAATATTTTATTTATATAATAAAAAGATAACCAAGAATGTTAAAATCTAAAGAGTTTATATATAAAGAAATATACTCATTAGAATATACTCATAATTTTATTCAAATAACTATTAAGATAATGGTTTTAAAAAAATCGTGGAGTGGTTTTAAAGAAATCGTGGAGCCAACAACTATGTAGTATTGGCATAAGGTAACATCAATAGAGTACTTTTAAACTTGTACACATCAAAGTGAAACCCTTGACCAGTGACCAAAATAGAAGAGAGAAATACATGATGCCAATAAATAAAAATAATGCATATAAAGTAAATGAAAGTTTCAGGTTTTAACCAATAGAGATACCATAACCAAAGACTCATATAGTATGATAAACGTTTAAAAGGAACTCGTGAAACCATTGACCATGACGACTCAATAATGGCAAATATTTTCTCTTATAAACAAAAACGAAATCATTCAAGTATTCTAAAAATCGAGAAAAGGTAATGAATATATGACTATATTCATTAGTAATAGTTTCTGAAATGGGAAAAGAATGATGTGTATCATATTAAATCCTTTAATCATAAAAACATTGGGTAAACATTACCTTCCAAACAGAAGTACATTGGTAGAGGAATGGAGCTAGGTTCGTCCTTATGGAGTCATAGTCATAGTCAGGATTGGCGGTGATAAGTGAAGATTGTTTATTCTGCATCTAAGGTTGGTTGAGTGAAACGTGGTTTCTCCATCTGTTTGTGGCTTGTTGGGTACAAATATGTATATTCTCACTTATTAGTGGATACATTCAATATACCAACTTATCATTCAATTGCCAGATTTTTTTTATCAAGCTTGTTTATATAGGTTAAAAAAGGACTTATGCATTCTATACATATGTTACTCGACAGCTGTTAAATTTCCACATTACAAAAATAAATTATCTAAAACATAGATAAATTAAATTTGACAAAAGTAATATGACAGTATATGTAATTAGCATTACTAATGATAGGCCTGCTCATAATATATTTGTTGTGTGTCAGAGAAAACGTAGGAATAATACTTGAAGTGAATTGAAAACCTCATCCATTAATAGACAAATATATTGTTATTTCTTGTACTAAATTACAAAGACTTTAAACAGTGAAATATGGACTATATGCACCAAAATAAAGAGTATTCTTTACTTATATAATCTGGAAAAACCCAGGCATTTATAAATAGAAAGGATCTCCTCTAGAGGGAGATTTAAAATTATAATTACAAGCACCTCTTATAAAATCATAGTGATAGACTACTAAACTTGTTTTAAAAAAAATGATCCCACAAGCTGGAACTCAAATACATTTTTATATGAGATAATCATGTTTTATTTTGTATCCAATCCAAACTGTAAGAGGTAAGACAAAGGTGATTATTATTAGCATATGTTGCAGGGTAAAACTAGAGAAAATAGTTAAACATTAGTTATACTTACCTTTAGCTTCCAATGGATAAGCCTGATATGAACGTATTACCGGTAGGTCGAACGTTCATTTGTAATACTGATGCCGACTTGATTATATTAATGCTATTGAAAGGTTGGACTATCATTTTGTTTTACATTGAATCCCTTGTTTTTGTCGACCTCATGGATTTGGAATTCTGAATCTCGCCGAAGTCAAGGAAGCAAATGCGAAGACGTTTCAGTAAGCATTAAGGGTTCCCTCGCATAAAAAAGGGACACATCATTACAAGATTATCAATTTAATGCAATAGAAGCATAAAATTTATCGTATCAAAAATTGTTCCACGAATATATCATTATAAAACTATCGAAACGATTATGATATAACCAAACAAATATGCGTAGGATAGGAATGATTTATATGACTAAAAAAAATACACGTAGGATATTAAGAATTGATTTAAATAAGTAAAATCTAAAAGATTTTGATTCGTATATATGAATATAGGAGTGTGAATGAGGGAGAGGGATAGAGTGTTAGAGAGAGAGGTGGGAGAGAGAGGGCGAGAGAGAGCATGAAAGATAGTGGGAGGTGGGGTGAGAGGGAGGGAGAAGGGAGAGAAATATATGGAGGGAGAGAGAGGTAGAGAGGCATAAAGGGAGGAGAGAGAGAGGGGGAGGGGGAGAGAGGCGGAGACATAAAGCAAGTGAGCTAGTGATACAAATAGATGTTCAAAAGAGATGGAAAGGTAAGTGGAGAGATATAGAGAGGGGTAGAGTGAAAGAGGGGGAGAGAATGGATGAGTGAGAGTGTGAAAGAGAGATAGAGATTGGAAGGTATTGAAAGAGAGAGTGAGGTGTAATATATCAGATATAAAAAGCATGCAGAATAGAAATAAAATGCTAGAAATGGCAGAATAACAACAATATAACCAAAACAATCACCACAATAGGACTGAAATGATATAAGAATAACAAAAGAAATAGTACTTTGATTCTGAAAGCAATGTTCACGGGCCTCTTTGAGGGGGCAACCTCTAGTTGAGCAGAGCTCTATTACAATAATATCTCTGCTAGGATTCTCATACCCTCGACTCCTATTTATACTAAATATGTCTATCAAAAGAAGCATCTAGAGGAAGATCCTTCTAGAAGCAGAAGCTTCTATTAGGTCTTCTTACATTTGACTTATTCTATTTTATTAAAGGTCTTATTAATCTTGAACTTTATTACATCCGAATATATTGTTCTACCTATGTGCGGGTTAAGACCCTAACATGTCCACCCCCTTAAAAACAACCTTGTCCTCAAGGCTTGAGATGTGGAAATTGTTGCAGAATGGTAGTTGGTTCCCAAGTGGCATCTGCTAGAGTTGTATCTTTCCAATGGACTAACACTTCCTTGATGGTTCTTTGATGCAGGCGACACTCACGCTAGTCCAAAACTTTTTGTGGCTACAGCCAAATGGATCCTTCTTCGGCTAACTTGGGAAGGTTGATTTGAATTCGACACTTAGTTCCAATCACCTTCTTTAAGCATGAAACATGAAAAACAGGATGTAGCTTAGAATGAATGGGCAAAGCTAACTGATAAGCCACCCGTCCCACACACTTAAGAACTCTATAAGGACCATAGAATTTGGGCGCTAGCTTCTGACAATGCTCGGCCTTGAGGGAATTGTGCTTGTAAGGTTGCAGTCGAAGAAACACCTAATCCCCTTCTGCAAATTGACATTTAGAGCGACCTTGATCTTCTTGTTGCTTCATGTGATTCTGTTCCATGACCAAATTCTCTTTGAAGGTACGGAGAATAGCCTCTCGAACTATAAGCATTTGGTCAACCACCTGAACCTTCGATACACCAGGTAAGTATGAGAGAACTAAAGGGTGCTTTTGTCCATATACCACTTCAAAAGCAGTCATGTGTGTAGATGTGTGGTATGAAGTGTTGTACCACCATTCAGTTGGGGGTAACCATTTAGCCCACTAATTTATCTTTTCTGAGGAAAAACACCTGAAATATGTTTTCAAACACTTATTGACAACTTCTATTTGACCATTAGTCTCGGGATGATAAGATGTGCTAAGATTCAATTGGAAGCCTTGTATCTTGAACAATTCTTGCTAAAAATTGCAAGTGAAAGTTGGGTCGCGATCAGAAACAATAGAATGCGGCATGCCATGAAGCTTGAAGACCTGATCCATGAAAAGATGAGCCACCGTGGATGCTGTAAATGGGTGTTGAAGAGCACATAAATGAGCATACTTGAAAAGGAGATCAACAACCACCATGATGACTGCTTTATTTTCCGATTTGGGTAAGCCTGTAATAAAATCCATAGAGATATCCCTCCAAATAGGAGGTGGAATCGAAAGTGATTGTAGTGTGCCCGGAGATTTGAATGTTTCGCCCTTGTTGCATTGACACACATCACATTCAACTACAAAATTATGAATGTCTTGTTTCATGCCATCCTAGAAAAAAGAGCATTTGACCGTGTCATAGGTTTTGGTAAACCCGGAGTGCCCAGCTGTGGGTGTAGCATGAAGCTCAGAAAGTACCATGGATTTAAGTTTGGATTGTTTTCTTAAATACAAACGACCTTTGTATCGAAGCTCATCATGGAGCCAAGAGTACCTTGGGGAAGATGGAGTAATGGACTGCAATTGTTGGATCAGCTGTGAACGTTTGGGATCATGTAGCCATTCCTAGAGAATGGGTTGGAGCCAATCTAGTATAATGAAGGAAAGAGAAAAAAGGGATCCGTCATCTTCATACTTTCGGGAAAGTGCATCTGCAACCACATTGTCTTTTCCTTTTTTTTAAATGATATCATAATCATATCCAAAGAGCTTAGTCACTGATTTTTGTTGCTCTAGGGAGAAAATGCATTGTTCCAGAAAATACTTGAGGCTTTGATGATATGTCTTAATTTGGAAGCGTTCCCCTAATAGATAAGAGAGCCACAGATCAACGACATGGAGAATAGCCAACATTTCCTTTTCATAGATTGATTTTCCCAGATTTCTTTCAGATAGTTGCTTGCTAGTAAAGGCCAAAGGACGACCCTCTTGCATAAGGAAAACACCAATTCCTTTCCCTAAAGCATCACATTCCAAGACAAAGGTCTTTGTGAAATCAGGAAGGGCTAGGACTGGAGTGGTGCACATGGCCATCTTCAAGGTTTGACAAGCTTGAGCCACAGCTCGAGTCCAAGTGAAAGAGTTTTTTCTTAAGAGTACAGTGAGAGGTGTTGCAATCTTTCCATAATTCTTAACAAACTTGCGATAATAACTTGTTAAGCCTAGAAATCCACACAAGATTTTGAGAGTCTTTGGGTGAGGCCAGTATTACATAGCTTCAATCTTTTTAGGATCCACCCTGACGCTATCCTTTCCAACCAGATGGCCCAAATACTCGACTTTTGAGGCACCAAAAGTACATTTAGATTGTTTCAAGAACAGTTGGTGCTGAGAGAGTAGATGGAGAACTCGATACACCTGGGCAAGATGGTATGTCCAGGTTTTTCTATATATGATGATATCATCAAAGAAAACTAAGACAAAATGATGGAGAAAAGGATGAAAGACATGATTCATGAGGCTTTGGAAGCTGGAGGAGGCATTACACAAGCCAAAGGGCATGACCAAAAAATCATAGTGGCCCTCATGAGTTCTAAAGGAAATCTTGGGAATGTCTACCTCTTTCATACGTATATGGTGGTAGCCATAATGAAGATCGAGTTTAGTAAAGAACTGGGCGCCACTCAATTCATCTAGGAGGTCATCAATGATAGGGATGGGAAATTTGTCTTTAATGGTAATTTTGTTGAGAGCACGGAAGTCAAGACACATTCGCTAAGAACCTTCTTTCTTCAGGACCATGACCACATGAGAAGAATAGGGACTTGTCTTAGGATGGATAACACCTGCGTTGTTGATATTATGGTAGCTGTGGGAGGTATTTACCTCCATGTGTAAACTTGATGAGGAAAGAATACTTCGGGAAGCAAGAAGAAACCCTAATGAGTTGGCTAATAACCCTAGAAGACTTGTCAGCTCAAGAAAATAAATTATATTAGGTTATTAGCCTCCAAGAGAAGAAGTCGGCCAAAAATAATAATATATACTGAACAGACAGATACCTAGAATGAGAATTTGGCCCAGGAAGTTAGCCATAATTAGTATAAATACAAGAGGTCAATTCTCATTCTAGCAAGCAGTCTCAGAATTGCAGAGCATGACTTTTGCACACTGTGGTTGCCCAGTTTTTGCGCAGGTTTGGAGAAGACCTTCCATTGTAGCTGTTGCAGCTAGCAGTTATGCTTGAACTATCTCTTGGCTAGGGTTTGGACTATCTAATCAGCTCTTGTTGATGTGCTATCCTTGGGGAAAGGTGCGCTACCCTCTGTTTGGCTATCTAGCCTAGGGTTTTCTTCTAGAGTTATTCTCTGTTAAGGTTAAGGTGCTCGGAGGGTGGCTTCAGCCTATGGTTGGGTGAGAAGGGTATTGTCAATGGTTAAACATGCACATCCACTTATATTCTAACAGGTTATGGGACCACACCTCCTTCATTTAGTCTAACTGCTGGAAGGAAACATAGGCAGAAGGATATTAAGCTCATTGAAGAACTGTCGCTAGGGTTTCTAGTAGGAGCAGTCACCAAAGCACTATAGCTAGGGTTACTAGTAGGTGCAGTTGCATAAACCCTAACCCTCTTGTTGAGGCACCTTAAGTGAATAGATTTACCTAATCTCCAGATAGATTAGTGTGCCCTAGCCCAACACATCTCCTGGTACTCTCAACAAGCCAAGACGTGAAGTTTGAGTTTTTGGTCAAATCTAGCATTTGACCAAGTCAAAGAAGCCATGAATTATTCTATGAAGTCAATGAACAAGTTAGATGGAGCTTCTAACTTCAAAGTGTGGAAGACAAGGCGTGACCTCATCCTTGCCAACATTAAAGTGTTGGATATCGTGAAAGGAAAGATTGTGAAACCAGAGTTTGAAGAAGAAAATGAGAAGGAACCGCAGAATGTTGCAACTATGGATAAGTTCAAAGATGGTGACATCAATGCTATGAGTATCATAGTGGAATATATAAAAGACCACTTGATACCCTACATATCCCATCTTTACTCATCAAAGAAGATGTACGATGCCCTAACAAATCTCTTCTTGGTCAGAAACATTGGACAAGTAATGAATCTGAAGAATGAGCTCTATGACATGAATATGAATGATGATGACAACATAACATCATACTTTGTGAGAATATCTCGGTTAAGAGATCAACTACAAGTGATTGAAGATATTGTTTCAGAGAAGGAATTGTTAAACATAGTACTCAATGGTCTTCCTAAGACACGGGATGCATTTTCCGCAAGCATGAACACAAGGAAGGAGTTTCTGACATATTAATAACTTTGGACTTGTTGTGCTCAAGAAGAATCAAGGATCAGTGCAAAAGAGAAACCCCAAAAAAAGTACAATGATCAAGCCTTCACAGCAAGATTCAAGAATTTCAGGAACAAAAGGAATTTTGGTTCAAGGGGGAAGCCAAATCAAGAGAAAGACATTTTAGAAGTACAATGCTTCAACTGTCAAAAGTATGGCCACTACAAGAATCATTGTCCCGAGCTAACGAAAAGGAAGGAGAAACATGAAGCATCAGTTTCCTAAGAAAAGGAACCTACAAAGAAGACTAAGCAGGATGAAAGGGACTTCTTCTTCTAAAGGTAACAATACTCTTCATATTTCTTGTACATATCTCGTTTGTATCATCTCTGTACATATCTTGTATATCTATCCCTTGAAAGATAATGTATTCCAAGAAGAACTATACCTATGGAAGAAAAACAAGATAATGATTGACATCATTATATAAGACACATGAAAGGATGAAATACGTTGAATCAATCATGAAGAGACTCAGAAGAAGCAAAGACAGAAAGAAGTTAGAGAAAGACTTATAAAGTTTTTGTAGAAGACAACAAGACGGAAGCGTGAACTCTAATAGACAAAGAGAGCCAATTATATATTGCAGAAGACATTAAGGATGCAAATGGAAGCATGGACTCTGTTAGACAGAGGGAGATGATTATGTCCACTCATACATGAAGAAAGAATTAGGAGGGATCTAATCCTATGATCCATTAAATATGATGAAGTATATATCCATGGTAGTAGCCATGAAATATAGTACGTGTCCAGTTAAACCTCAAAAGAAGTCTTCTTCAAAGAGAATCCTTAAAGTATCCATGGTTGTCCATCCACAACCGTGATCCTATGATGAAAGAAAGAAATGGAGTCTTTAGGGAATGGAATCTACTCCATGGACCCAAAAGATAAACACAATAAAGAACATGAAGATTCCAAGAAAGAAAGAGAAGCCAGAACAACCAGTCATTATATCAAGAAACAAAAGATTACCAGGATGATAAGAACTCAATAAAAGAAATCAAGCAGAGGAACTGAAAGTCGTGATGAAGAACGGTGTATTAAAGACTTATGAATGAAAGCATTGTGAGATCTAGAACTAGAGGTTCCCCCAAATGGAGGGAGAAGACTATGATGATTGCTTGTTCCAGTACACCAGACATATCTCTACATGAGTCATTATATCATCCGCAACATCCATGAGTTGGAGGTCTACATTAGATGAATGCAAATAATGTTCTCCAGAGAAATTGAATAAAGATCATATGAAGATAAACCTCAAGACTTTGAGGCATACCAGAAAGAGAACATTGCATGTAGATAGAAGAAGACAACTTGGTGGATAACCTCCAGTGCACAGCAGAAACATGGTGAAGATTTTCTATAACAAAGATATTGTATCAAGATGATTACTCAATAGATCAAATTTCATTATGACAAAAGAAGTGCCACATGGATATGTTCTAGTTTTCCAACAATGATATACTCTATTGATCAGAGCTACATGAATCCTTCAGAGAAAACCATTGTTCTAGACCAAAGTACATTTGAAATCAAGCATTACATTATCTGTAATGAAGTTCGGAAAGGAGAAAGTGGTTCTCCAATACATATCTCCATAGATGAGCAGATAAGAAGACATTTTGGAAAAAAATGAAAGGGTTTGTGTACTCAAGCTAGAGCTCGTGGAGACGACTTCCTTATTGAAAAAGGAAGAGATGACTCCCAGGTTGGGAGGGAGCACTAAAATATTATTGAAGACATTCATTGAAAAATAATCTAGCTTGTATAGATTATTTCTTGTTCGGAAAGTGGATTGATATTTCTAACAGACAACGACTTACCATTGTGGTTAACATGGGAAATGGTCCAGATTGTTGATATATCATAGACAATGACTTCCCATTGTGGTTAAGATGGGGAGTAATCTAGGGAATTCTCTCTTCTTGAGGGTTACTCAAGAATACTGGCCCGCCTCACCGGACAACAATTTATCATTGTGGTTAACATGAGGAATGGTTTGTTTTGGAGGTTGATGCAGGACAATATTTTCCTCTTGTGGTTAATAGAGGAAATGGTCTGGATAGTCATTCCTTAGGGTTTATACATTATCTCCAGGGTGCACTTTGATTAGTGTAGGAGGAATTTCCCAAGGTGGGGAATGGTCCAGGCTCAACAATTAGGGACAGACATTCCTTAGGATTTATACATTCTCTCTAGGGTGCACTTTGATTAGTGTAGGAAGAATGGCCCAAGGTGGGGAATGGTCTAGGTTCAGAAGACATGACAATTATTCTTCCTTGCTTGAGAAGAAAAGTCCAGATATCACATTGTTCTATTCTAAGGGCATATATTATTTCAGATCTCACAGATGTGAGTGAAATATTGGCCCATATGATTCAATTTATATCATAACATTGTTTCTATGCAGGTTGATATCAGATGATTGTTATGAAGACTGTATGACAGTAGATGTATACTATTGTGGTGGATGTGTTCCACTGTTCGTGACTATACGTTGTTGATCAATTACTTGTGTGCTACTTGGTGTGGTAGTGTACCATTGGATTGTAGTTATGTACTACTATGGATAGACACAGTTGTGTTCTATTTTGTTTAAATTTCCTTGAAGACTATTAGCAGTATTGAAATGATTATCCGTTAGAAGGATAATCAAAGGACAGAGATTTCTCGAACAAAAAATGGTTTAGAGAATTTACTCTTCTAGATTAGAAGAATGGCTCTTGTATCACTCTATGGAGTGAGCATCATGTCTGATTACTCAGATAGAGTATGGTTTCGAGAGATGATGCAACTGATGACATTGATGGTGCTCATGATCTAGTCTATACATCTATGTTGATGTTACTGGGTGAATGGTATGTTTTTGTGCTCAAGACCATTACTTGTAATACCTCCCTAGCTAGGAGGGAGTGTTGATATTATAGTAGTTGTGGGAGGTATTTACCTCCATGTCTAAACTTGATGAGGATAGAATACTCCAGGAAGCAAGAAGAAACCCTAGTGAGTTGGCTAATAACCCTAGAAGACTTGTCGGCTCAAGAAGATAATTCATATTAGTTTATTAGCCTCCAAGAGAAGAAGTCGACTAGAAATAATAATATATATTGAACAGACAGATACCCAAAATGAGAAGTTGGCCCAGGCAGTTAACTAGAATTAGTATTATTACAGGAGGCCAGTTCTCATTCTGGAAGGCAGTCTTAGAATTGCAAAGCATCACTTAAGCGCACTGCAGTTACCCAGTTTCTATGTAGGTTTCGAGGAGAGCTTCCGTTGCAACTACTACAGCTAGCAGTTATGCTTGAACTATCTCTTGGCTAGGTTTTGGACTATCTTATTAGCTCTTGTTGATGCACTATACTTGGGGAAAGGTGCGCTACCTTTTTTTTGGCTATCTAACCTAGGGTTTGCTTCCGGAGTGATTCTCTGTCAAGGTTAAGGTGCTCGGAGGGTGGCTTCGGCCTATGGTTGGGTGACAAGGGTATTTTCAATGGTAAAATGAGCACATCCACTTATATTCTAACACGCATTAAGGAGTTCCTGGACCATTTTCTCAAGTTCATTTTTTTGGGAAAAGGGTGACGATACAGATGGATATTGGGAGGAAGGATTCCTGGTAAAAGGGGAATGGAATGATCATGAACACCATGGGAAGGAGCGAGTCCCTAGGGAGTGGAAAATAACACTTGATGTTTAGAAAGGATGGATTGGAGGTCTTGCGGCACAAAGGGTGTCTTTGTTGCTTGTATGGCATGGAGTTGGACAATAACACCAGAATGACCTTTTTTGAGCATCTTTTCCATGCGATGGGAACTAATGATCTTAGGTGAATTGGTGGTGATGCCTTGCAACTTGTATTGTTGGCCCTGGTCCAATTGCATCGTTAATTCCTTAAAATCCATGAGAATGGGACCCAAAGCCCTTAGCCAATCTGCACCCAACACAATGTCACAACCACCCATGTTGATAGAAAACATATGAGATTTGAGGTGGTAGTCACCAATTTGGAGATGCACATTTTCACAACGCCATCCACATTTCATGGAGCCACCATTGACAATCATGATTTGGAAATTATTGACAGCATGGATGTAGCAATGAGTTTCTTGGGCAATGTGGCGATGAATAAAATTATGTGTTCTTCCACTATTAACCATAATGATGACCTTCCTATGCTTGATTTAACTGATGAGCTTGAGGGTTTGGGGAGCAGAGAAGCCAGTGAGAGAATTTAAGGAAATGACCGGTTCTACTTCGGGAGGATCTGAGGGAGGGATTGTGTCAGTGGTTTCAGGTGACTTAGACACAAGGGGAGTTTCAACATCCTCTTCCGAAATATCCTCTAAGATGGCCATAATAAGATTTTATTCCTTACACTTGTGGCCTGGGAAATATTTTTCATCACAATTATAACAAAGAACTTTGAGTTGGCATTCAACCATTTCATCCCTGGTGAATTTTTGGATCTTTAGTGAAGCGGAGGGAGTAGTGGTATTTACTGGTTTAGTGTGAGGGATAAAGGAGGGTTTTCGGTTTTGAGAAGATACAACCTGTTGTGATTCTTTAGCTCTTTTAGTATCCTCCACCCAAATCTGAGGCCAAGCCATGAGGACATGGGACCGAATCTCATGCTTGAGGCCACTGATAAAACACTCTCGGAAAAAGGCATCAGACATGCCCTCTGTCCGAAAATCTAGGTGCTCAAAAGCAACTATAAAGTCTTCCACTATTCATGATTGTTTCAACTTTGTCAAATCACCCAAATGGTTGGTGTCAGTGTGAAAGCATTCATAAATCTCTGCTACAAATTGTGTCCAAGAAATATACCCTTGACGGGAATTTTTTTTCCATTGCCACCATTGCCAACGATCTTGTTATAGATGGAGAACACCATACCAGAGTTTGGCCAAGTCATCTGTAATTCCATATATAGAGAAATAATATTCCATTTGGGTTACCCAACCAATGGGATCCGAGCCATCAAATTTGGTCACATCCACCCACGAAAGGTGTAGGTCACGTTGAAAGTGATGGTGCTGAATGTTAGAGGAATGTTCAGCTTTAGTACCTGAAGGTGGGTCAGATAAAGGGTTATCTATAGGGATATGGATCTTGGTGCAGATCATTGAAACGACAGATTCAAGATGGGTAGTCAGTTGTTTGATTTCCTCCATTGAGGACTGCATGGATGTATTGAGGGAGACAACATTGGAACTGAGTTGTTTCACTTCTTGTTGGGTCTTGGTGAAATTAGATTGAAAGGTATTGAAGTGATCTTCCATGTCTTGGCTATGGGTATGGACCATGATGATGAGGAAACCGAAATGGGGCAGGTGGGGTCACAAATTTTTTCTGAAAAATGATATGTATGAATGTGATAAGGGTGAAAAGATGAATCCAATGGAATAGGTCTCAAATAATGGTGCAATTATACTCCAGTCTGAAGAATACTACAGTAATGAAATTCCCAAATGCTTAACTAGGAAGAAATGTGTAGTTATTTGGCAACCCGAACACAGTTGTGCGGCAACAGATCTTGTTTGTTTTAATTTGTTAATGTTTCTTCCCCCAAGGGTTAGGTATTCAAGGGTTCTACAGATAAGGGTTTGCCCTGTGCTATAGCTCTCTGATATACATGTGGGGTCCAACAATAGCACTCAAACCAATATCTCAGGGCACTAACTAAGAAGGATAGATTGTACCCTTAGCCATACTACCCGACTACCCAAGTACTAGAGAGTATCTTCTCGAGTGTTGTTCTCGGTGGCACTATAGGAGTTAGGCGGCATATCGGTTTTTCTAAAGAGGGCTTTAGGTAATCTAGTTCGATCCGTACACAAGTGATGTCTAATGCGCTACCACTCGAAGGGGTACCAACAGGGGTTAAAAGGGTGGCCAATAAATGTGTGGTTAAGTACCACTTGTATTTCCTGCATGTATGAATCACTCAACCATGGGTTTATGCGTGTAACGAAAGATCTTTTTGGCTTAAAGACGTCGGAATATGTCTTTACCCTGAAAAAAAATTAACCCACACTTTCTGCTGAGGAAAGTGCTCTGATACCACTTGTAATATACTATATATAAAAAGTATGATGAATAGAAATAAAATGCTAGAAATGGTAGAATAACAACAATATAACTAGAACAATCACCACAATAGCACTGAAATAAGAGTGGGTGGAGAGAGAGAGGGAGAAAGTGAGAGAGGTGTGTGGGGAGAGAACTATTTAGAGAGGGATAGGGAGAGAGAGGTAAAGAGAGAGGGGAGAGAGAGAAATAGTTAGAAAGGGATAGTGAAAGAGAGGTAAAGAAAGACGGGGGGAGAGAGGGAAGGGAGAGACATAGGGAAGGAAATAGAAAGCAAGAGAGAAACAGAGAGAGAGAGAGAGAGTGGGGGCATGGAGGGAGAGATAATTAGAGGGTGGGGAAGGGAGGAATGTTGAGAGAATACAAGGACACTAAGTCAGGTAGTGAAAGATATCATGGGGGAATAATGAGGGAGAGAGAGAGGTGGAGAAGAGGGACACAATGAGGGAGGGGAAGAGAGGGAAGAGATGTATGGAGAGAGAGAGAGAGAGAGAGGTTGAAGAGAGAAAGGAATATAGAGGGAGTAAGAGAGAGGGGGGAAAAGGGGGAAGATAAAGAGAGAATTATTATGTTAACAAGATTGGAGACATGTTCCTATTCATAAAAACACTTGCATGCTTTTAGGACTTGTGTGCTCTTTTAGAACACACACATGCTTTACAAACATGTGCATGTTCCAAAAGTGTGTGCATATTATTTGCATTTCAATATTTTTCACAGGGGAGCGAAAACTCAAGCATATGTGTTTGCCGAGTTGGTTTCCTTAGATTTAGGTTTGGGATGAAAAACCTAGTTTCCTCAGATTTAGGTTTGGGATGAAAAACCTAGTGGTTCGGTCTTCAAATACATAAAATCCTCCATCTCTATGAATACCACTCTATATCTTTGTTTTTTATGTTAATTTTCTATAGGCTACACAAATATGTTGTTGATGAAACTACATACACCTATAAAGTCAACTATGTAGATTATGAATATATATATATATTTTTTTAAATAATATTTTTTGTTATTTTTAATTTATTTTTGTCTCGACATATATCAAAATCATAAAATACATGCCTATTTTATTTATGCTATAACTTTTTTTCATCTGAACCATTTTTAAAACGAGCTATATGTTGCACTAGAGGATACTGATATCTACAATGTAAAGATTTTTTTTTTATATAATATATATATATATATATATATATATATATATATATATATTGAAAAAATACATCGCACTAGAAAAATGGGGTCTCTACAATTATACTAATTTTTTGAAGGAAATTTCTTCGTTATGGTAATAAACATGTGGACTAATGGACACATATACCTTATATTTTTCTAGAAAAAGAACATACCATTGTAAGAAAAACTCATATTTCACACAGTTATTCACAATTTCTATAATAATTGCATATTTGAAAAGCTACTTCAATTTACTACATTTCTTTTTTACACCATATTCAAATTCATTGTAAAAGTACCTTAAATAATCCCCCCAAGTTAATACATTGTTGTTTTTCCATGTTTCCATTGACACTAATGCGTCATGAGGGACCATCATTAGCTTGCACTTACCCAATGGCTAACTAATTCTTTATTAGGAAATTGTGAGTGAAATGGAAAGAAAAAATTGATATACAATTGATGTTTGTCATCAAGTGTAAGGAGTGGTGAATTTTAGTAGGGTTGGGAAGAGAAATAATTTCAGGAGTTGGAGAAGGTTTAGGAGAGGAATGGGTAGTAACAAAATCAATTTTTTCTCATCGAAGTATAAGGTTTTTCTCATCTAAGTATATTGCTTGCCACTGTAAGAATTATATTTCAACAACATGATGGATTTCATTTTTTTGATAGTGGAACCATCATGGAGGATAGGAACAATTATGTTGGGTGTTAATTCTAGGGAAACTATGTGATAGATGTGGACAAGGTCTTGGGGAAGTGAAGGAGTTAGTTACAAAGCTATTGTTATGGTTACAAATTGGTGTGAATGAGGTCTCTTGTCAAAATTGCATTCAATGGATATGAAATAGAGAAGGACTTGGTCTAGAGTGGTTCACTCAAACAAAGCTGCTTCATTAGAAAAAGAAGAAGCAAACCACGATTGAATTTGAGATCAAGTACCTATACTAGAAACCTAGACACCTTGTCTTGGAGCATGATGCCACTACAACCACTTACACATTATGCTACATAAATAAACTAGAGGATAAAAATGTGTTCTCGAGGAATAGAAAAATTCTTCCCATGTAGCGATGCACATAACATTGTGATTGGTAGCCTATTCTTTGTTGAGCTCAATGTACATATTTGTAGAATTTCAGAGAGATTTCCACTAGGATTTCATGACTTCCACTAAATTTTTAACTACAAGAAGGAGGTGTTTCTCTTTCATGATATTTTGGTAGGTTTGGAAGTAGGTAGTGAGGCTGCAGATCTAGGAATACAAAACATATTCATGCATCTAACCATCGTATTTAGGTAATTATATTCTAGTGTATAGATAGAATATGGGTGTGGTATCCATAGATTGTAGTCTTTGGGATTTAGCAAGAGTGGTATCCAATTTTCATGAGGTGAGATGAGAACAAGTTCAATAGAATCCCTGGGTGATGTATCTAGCTAGGGTTCATGTCAATAGGGTGTTTGATATTTGAAGGGATATTATGAGAGTGATGTTATCAAAAACATAGAATAAGAATGAAGATGAGAGACACAACATAAGGGAAGTCTTGGAGTGGAAATAAGGACTCAAAATAAACCCAAAAGTGACCAGATAGAGTAGATGTTGGGTCCAAAGAATGAGAGGAAGAAGTGTGTCGAAGAATATTTTGTTGGGTGAATCCAATGGGTAAAAAAACTAGCTATAAATGATGGTTGGGGTGGAGGAGGCATCTCAATAAAAACCCAAAACCTGATATGTCTAAACTAAGAAAGAGGAATAGGGAATGCGAGGTGGGAGGGAATCTGTAACATCCCACTCTTGCACACACTGAGCGAACTTATTCTTTGAGGACACTTGCGTGCAAGTGATCCGGGTCATTATACTATTGGTTGTTTTGATTATGATTATGAGATATTGTGGATTTGATGATATGTTATTTTGTTGTATTTACATACACAGGTGTTATTGACTGGGTTCTCCCTAGTGTGTAGGATTCTGTACGTTGAGGATGCTGAGGCATAAATGAAATGCCTTGGACTCTGGATCGAGCCAGGGAGTTGACTGTTAGGGTTTGAATGTTGTTGATGTGACATATGTACATATGATTAGATATTATGATGTTGATTGTTATTGCTGACATGATTCATTGATGGATGTAGCTTGATGATAGCTTGCCTACCAGACTCACATTTGGAGTAAATGGGTCATGCACGACAACTAGAGACATTGAGGGAGAGGTGTGGCAGCAGCCCTGTCACAAACTACTAGAACTCTCGTCGTGGCTCAAACTGTAGGTTAACGATTACCTAGTTCGAGAGACTCGCGATGCTGTGAGGGAAGACTGTGACAGTCGCTCCTGATGATTCTAAGGGGCCCACAATAAGGTAGGGTCCTTATTGCTTAGATTCTCTTAGTCTCCCACAAGATCACCTGACGGAGCATTGACTCCAGGGGTTTGACGTCTACCAAATTCAGTCAAGAGGGGAGTGGCACCCTTGGAGCACATAGTGCGTACTGAAGGGCACATCGCACAACTAAAACAGAAAGAGGTGAGTCACACCCTTGGAGCACGTAGTGCATCCTGAAGGGCACATCGTGATTTTAACTGTGGTAAAATTAATCAACCTAGTGCCTAGAAAACTATGCCTCCTTACGACCTGGTCGGCCTTAAAATGGATGATGTGATAAGTAAATTTTAATAACAAATTTTCCCTTAAGAACTGTCGCCAAGACTAGTGAATTGAAAACCTAGGTTTGAGTGGAACCTTTGGACAAAAAAAACTAATTAGACATATAACAAAAAGGGGTAAAGAAAATTCAAGCTTTATTAATTAAAGTAAAAATTTTAATGAAGGTTTAATTATGAAAAGGGGTAAATGGTTGTTTGTCTAAACTTGTTAATTCTGAACTTAGTTAAAAAGGGAAAACTTAAAGAAAAGAGGGGAACTTAAGGAAAAAAGAAAACTTAAAGAAAAGTGGAGAACTTAAAGAAAAAGGGACTTAAAGAAATAGGGAAATGTCTAACTTAGTAAGGAATCTAGCCTTTGGAACTTTCTATACTATGAATATAGTAAGGCATAAGTCATTTAAGAATTGTAATGGAATAATGGGACACCGAGGAGCGTATTTAGGAATGGTTTTAGGTGGGTGAGGTAAATAGATAAAATTAATTAATTAATAAATTTATTTTCTAGTGCAACTAGGGGATCAGACGACATGTGTACGGGGGAGGTTTTTTGAAATTAATTAAATGAAAAAGGAATATAATGAGTGTTTTGGGAAACTAATGACTAAGAAATATATATTGAAAGGATGGAGGAGGAGGACTATGGATCACATCTAGCTTGCATAATGTTACGGTGCTGAATTTTACCTTGACTGAGTTTCTTTTGTGGGAGTTGGGATACCCATCTCAGGTAATGAGTGGTAGCCTGTCCTTGCGAGGCGATCTGGGAGCTATCATTCTATGGTATTGTCTGTGTGGCCCCTTTGTGGCTCAGGAGGCTCAGGGGGAAGAAGAGTACCCTTAGCATTGGCTGGGAGGTACCGATGAGGTCTTCACGGTCAGCAAGCGAGAGACAAGAGGGAGGGAAAGCATGGAAGAACAACCTCAGACTCTTCGTCTCCGGTTACGGTGATCCGAAATTGAGATTGTACTCATGAAGTTTCAATTTAAACGTAGTTAATTTATATTGCATACGCATTGTTGGGAAATTTTATTCAAGTATTTTTCTTTTTAAGCATGTCGTTGCGGTAATCCCATCTTTGTTTTCATTCCACCATGAGAAATTTTCCCAGCCTTATGCTTTCATCATTGCATTATTGTCTCGTTTTCTCCCTGGAAAACCCTCGATTGTAATTTATTCGATTGATCCTTGCTTATATAACTCAATTCCTCCCGGGCGAAACCCACGCTCTCATTTAGTGGTTACATATGAGTTTTTATGGCACCTTCAAACATAAATTTTATCTCTGCCCCAAAAATGATTTCGTTGCCATCCTTTTGATGTAGAACTAATTTTAAAAGTTATTCTCATCCTTAACCACGATTTCTTATTCTCCAACAAAGTCTTCCTCTACAATTGCACATTATGCACAACTGTGTTTTTTTTATTATTGTTTTTAATACAAAGAAAATTGTGTTTTCATCTTATGTTCCTTCATCTTTTTAAGTTATTAGTCAGTGCCTGAGTAGTCGACCAGGAAACAAATCGATTGTCTTTCACTTTGGTGTTAAAGATTTATATTCAAATGCCCTACTTTCCTGTGCATGGATAATAAGTGTAGGATGATTCTCTGCCCAACAAGTAATTCTCTCCTGGGTCTTTATTCCCTCCTTAGCCTCTGCGATTATTGTGATTTACTCTCTACAATTCATTTTTTATTTTCCCAGCAATTCCATCGCTTGTACACCGAAAATACCTCTTCATTTCTCTGCGATTAATGTTGTTTTTACTCTCTGCAATTCATTTTTTTTATTTTGCCTAGCAAATCCATTTGCTTGTACAATGAGAATTCCTCTTCATTGCTTTGCAATTATTGTGTTTTACTCTCTGCAATTTTGTTTTTATTCTCAACATTAAATCTTTGTAATTTAATCCATCCCCAATGGATCTTCCCTCGGCAAATTTGTCGGGACCCCTCTGCATTTGTCCTTGTCTTCCTCAGTGATTTTGTTGGCGCATCCTTGTGTTCGATGGTGGCGAATTCCAGCAAGGAGAAACCCCGGGTGAGCCTCCTAGAACTCTGCATTCACACTTACGTACCCGGTTTGCGATAACCAACAATGAAGTAAAATAGTGGCCTTCCCTTCACGTTTAAAAATAATTGGTGGGTGTGTGAACTAGAGCAGGTGAAAATATTTAGTTTGGGTATGGTGTGGGACTGATTTTGGCATTTGATATTATCGTCATTAAACCTTAATTCTAGATTCTACGTAATGCTTAGAACACAACTCGTTTTACCTCTGAATGGGAGTAATTCAAGATACACCGATACTTCCTTTTTGCCCATTTACTCTTGGAGCATGCACTTGTCAACAACGCAGTAGATGACCATGCAGAATATGGAGATTTAAATTGAATGGTTAGATGTGATTATGCCATATTATTATGTTAAGTAATTTTTACAGTCTTTGATTGAGAAGTGGCTTTGCACATAATTCATAGGAGTGTTGTTTCTTCTTGATGGTTCATGATTAGAGAAACTAAATCTATTTTTAGGTATTTGGATTCAACATAGAATGTTCACTTCCTTTCTATTCATGTTATTTCAATAGTTTAAATTTTTTCAACTTATATGGGAAGGAATTGTCATACACATCTTTGTAATGTTTTTATACCAATTTTGAAATGGTTATGATACTTAGGTTATGTAACTGATAGGAAATTTATGTACATTATAGATATGAGTTATGTGATATCTTGAGATTTGTATTTTTGATAAGTTTTGACAATGATTATGTCCATAAAGAAGTATATGTTTAGAATGTATGTCTAGTGAAAAGACCAATTATGAGGCTTTCAAAGATTTCTAACAAAGAATCCTTTACAAGATGTTCTCCTAATGGACTATTCATATGATCATTGTGTTCTATTTTCATCCAGATTATAATCTACAAAATTTATAAGTAAAATAATACCAATTTAAAAGGGGATGCAAGGTAGTAAATATCGGTTCTTAAATACATGTTGAATGATGAATATTTTTTCCTCGAAACCTATTTTAGGAAATGGTTATCCCAAGCCTTTTACCTATGAATGGATCCCTTTTAATTTAAATATTTAATTCATTAAATTGTGTAAATGGAAGTTAAGGATGTTCACCATTAAATTGAGGTGTCACTCTGTCTTGATTAGCGACTCCATTAATGTTTTAGAAGGAATAATTCCATTGTATTTTTATCTTACCAACATGGTTACAAGTTAATAGCTAGAAGAATCCTATGGTAAATAGAATTGCGCCTCAAGTTGGTTATTGTTGGATAGATGGTGTATAGTATTTATCTTTTGTGCACTCATAAAATTAAGGTTAATCAAAGTATTGTCTAATATTATATTATTTGGTGGTGCGCGGTGAAAGGCCACTAATGTTCATCTAATGTTGTTTACTTGTGCGCCATGCATTGTTGATTCTTTGATTCCTAATTCTCCCTCACATTGAAGGTTCATGTTACATGTGTCGGTTGGTGCTATTGCATTTTTTTTATTGAGGATTGTCTTTTAGCTTGTAGGTGTTGTCTTGCTTGTGTCAGGCAAGATGTAGACATCTCCTTGTTCCTCATAATAGTCGCCAGCCTTGAGACCTTTAATGGTCAAAATCAATGGGAACCTGGGCTTGAGTGTTTCTTATGTGTACTGGAGGTCCTAACCTTGCAGGGTAGGACGGGCGGGTAGTCGTTTTGTTTTGGTTTGATTGATTTTCATATGTTGCATCCAACTGCATGATGTGCTAGGATGCTAGGTTGTTATGTTTTATGTTTCCTGAATTGTGTGCATTGTGTTCATCATCGAGTTGTGTGGATTGAATGTTGTTGTTGTTACCTTACTGTTTTTAAAAAAAAAAGAAAAAAAAAAAGAATATTAGCACTTTTTATGCATCACATGTTGTCGTAACATCGAGGACGTTACATATGGTATCAGAGTCGGTTCGACCAATGACTTGGGATCACTACAACTTCTGTTGATTTGATATTTGATTATAATGTTGCTAGTTAATTTGACTTGTATTCGTGTAGGAAATCATGGTTAGAGGATGTTGCGGAGGTATAGGACATGGTGCTAGGGGAGGAGGCATGACGCCTCCAGTAGCATCCACGTCTGAGGGGTCTAAGCCCTAGGGAGCCGAACAATTTGTTAGGCAGGAACATGTAGCTATGGGTGATGTGGTTAGGATGATGAGGTCCTTTCAGAGGATGTTTGAGGCAATGATCAGATGTTTGGTTAGAGATGAGGCCAAGGCACCGACACCTCCTGAGGGTCCACCACACGCTTTGGTTGACACTCGTAGCGTTCAATGCAAACTCAAGAAGGTCAAATTTATCGAATTCTTTGGTGCCCCAGACGACGTGGTCGTCGAGGAATGGTTGGAGATTATGGCGATGTGATTTTGACTTCGTGAATATAACTCCAACATGAAGGTCTACATGGTAGTATTTCAACTAAAGGGGAGCGCTCTTCTATGGTGGAAGATGCTCCTGCTGCAATTGAACATGACCGTCAAAGATGTGTCATGGGAACTATTCGAGGAACTGTTCCGGGACAGTTATCTATCTGAGGAATTTGTTGAGAATCAAATCAATGAGTTCAATGCTTTATGACAGGGTGGTTGTACGGTGTCCAAGAACGAGGCATGTTTTATGGAGTTGCTTCGGTATGCTCCGCACCTGAATACCAAGAAACTTAAGGTCAACAGGTTCGTTTTTTTCCTTAATGTCAGCATTCGTGCAAAAGGTTAGGATTCTGATGCCTGAAACCTTGCATGATGTTGTCAAGAAGGCCCTCTTAGCAGAAAAGGAGTTTATCAGTGGGGGTCAGAGCAGGACTCTAGCTAGACCAATGGGATAGGTGTCATCTAGTACATTGCAGCATTAGACACCAGCTAAACATTCACTAGGATTTTGAGTCACTAAGAGAGGATCCACATACACTAAACCATGTCGACCAACACCTCAGCTACAAACTCATTATAGAGGACCACAATACCAGCAGAAGCGTTCACCGCAACAACAACAGTTTAGGTATGTTTAGCAAAACATACTAGGGTTCCAGGCCGGTAGGCCGTCAACATCTACTTTGGGTACCAAGAGTACTGGACTGAAGAAAGGGTGTTGGACATGTGGAGAGCCACATTACCAGTGTGATTGCCTAGTGGAGAGGACCAGAGCACATGGATCATCCGGACCCACTACCGTGGGAGATTTGGGAAAGGCCCATCGGATTCATGCACCGATGAATAACCACCAGGAAGAGCACCAGCCAACTATGCTCGAGGCATCAGGTATCATCGGTTACCAGACCCTTAGTATTTTGATAGATCCAGGTGCTACCAAGATTTTTATTTCTGGTGCAGTGCTAAAAATAATTAAGGTAAAGTAAATTGAATAGGACAAGTTTAGCTTTGTATAAATCGCTTCGAGAGCCAAACAGAAGGTTGGTGAGAAGGTTACGGGCTGTAGCCTTAACTTGGAAGAGTTTGTCACTAGGGAAATCATGTACATCACAACCTTAGGGACTTATCATGTTGTGATTGTTGGAATATTGGTTGTTGTCATTGATGTCAACCCTAGTCATGGGTTTTGGACCGCAAGATTGATGAAGGTATTTGGACATGAAGGAAAAATGCACATGCAGATACAACACCCATGGATGGATAGTATACATCATGTTGTTTCT
>JASDQU010013321.1:142348-158998 GCA_032191745.1 Picea mariana
AACTCTTATACTATTGTTCATTGCTCATTGGATATATTTGAATGGTTTAAGTATAAGTTGAAAAAGGTTTTAAATTGTACTTGATACTAATTCACTCCCCTCTCAGTATCAACAGTGATAAATATGGATTGGTTGGAATCGCATGATGCGATACTGGACTGTAAGATGAAATGGTTGAGCTTGGTTGATGACGAGGGTCCAATATGCGTGATTGTAGGTTGAAACTAGGGAGTCTCCCTGAGGTTCATCTCTTCCTTGCAGCTACGGAAGAGCATGCACAAGGGATGTAAGATTTATGTGATTCTTGCACTAAACGATAAGGGAGTAGCGGAAGGTCTAGAACACCTTCTAGTGATGAGAGAGTTTGCAAACGTCTTCCTTGAGGATTTACTTGGGATGCCCTTAGAGAGGGAATTATAATTTACCATTGGCCTAAAACCGGGAACTGAACCAATAGCAGGATCACCTTATCAGTTGTCGACCTCAGAGTTATGGGAGTTGAGAATGAAACTGAAGGAGTTGTTGGACTTATGAATTATACGTCTGAGTGTGTCACTGTGGGGGGTGCCTGTTATCTTCATACGAAAGAAGGATGGGTCGTGAAGACTCTACATTGACTATCATCAATTGAAAAAGGTTATGATCAAGAATCAATATCCGTTGCTAAGTATTGATGGTCTGTTTGATCAAATGAAGGGTGCGACAGTGTTTTCAAAGATTGAATTGAGATTAGGGTATCACCAGTTATGGATCAAGGAAGATGACATCCCTAAGACCTCCTTTAAGATGAGGCTTGGAAATTACTATTTTATTGTTTTACTGTTTGGATTGACGAATGCCCTAGGGGTATTTATGAGTTTGATGAACGGGGTGTTCTGTGAATACTTGGACAAGTTCGTCCAAGTATTCATTGATGATATTTTGATTTACTCTCAGACGATGGAGGATCATGACGAGCACTTGTGCATGGTACTACAGTGCCTATGAGGGATCAAATTGTATGGGAAATTGTCTAAATGCTTGTTTTATCAATCGAAGATTCACTACTTAGGGCATTTCATCTCTGATGAAGGTATCCTTGTGGATCAAGAAACGTTCGAGGCTATTATGGAATGGTTTGCGTCAACAAATGTCCCCGAAGTGCATAGCTTCATGGGGTTAGAAGGATACTATTGATGGTTCATCGAGGGTTTTTCGAAGATATCAAATCCGATCATGGAATTGCAGAAGAAGAACAAGAAGTTTGTTTGGACCGCGAAATGCACAGAGGCATTTCAGAGGCTCAAGGAGTTGTTGATGAAAGGACCGATACTAAAGGTCCCTGACATGGATGAGGACTTCTTGGTATGGACTGACGCATCCAAGGAAGGCTTAGGTGAAGTCTTGATGCAATATGGTCGAGTGATCATTTACATCTCGATAAAGTTGAGAAGGCATGAGGGGAACTATGCAGTGCACGACTTGGAGTTGTTATCCATTATTTATGCCTTGAGAGTTTGGAGACATTAACTTATTGGATGGAAATTTGAACTAAAAACGTACCATTGTGGACTACAACACATATTTATGCAAAGTGACTTGAACGTGCAACAATGACATTGGTCGGAATTGCTTGGTGAGTACGATTTTGAGATTACTTACATAAAAGGAATATTGAACAAAGTGGTTGATGCGTTGAGTCGAAGACCATGCATATTTTTGGTGATGACTCTTCAGATGAATCTACATGAAAATATTCTAAATTTACAACACGACGATGACTCATACAATGAGGTCATGGATTTTATCGGACAAAACACAACGATGGTACCAAAATGTGAGGGATTTACTATGGACACCAATAGATTATTGAGATTTAAAAATTGAATTTACGTACCACCCAACAACAAGTTGAGGAGTTTGATCCTAAACAAGGCTCATAGAATAGTATACATGGTTCATCCTAGAGTCATGAAGATGAGGGAAGACCTTAAACCCTTATTCTTCTAAAAAGGAATGAAGGCAGACATAGTCAAATACACGACAAGATATCTAGAATGTCAGCAGGTGAAGGTTGAACATAGACATCCAACAAGATTACTACAGCTACACGCTATTCTGGAATTGAAATGGGAGGTCATTTATATGGATTTCATTATTGGATTTCCACTTATGGCAAGGAGACACGACTTGATTTTTGTGGTAGTCAATACACTGATGAAGAGTGCTCATTTTATTCCTATGCATATGATGTATCAAGAACCTGACATGGCTATATTTTTCATCAGTGAGATTGTGAGGCTGCATGGTGTCCCTAAGAGGATTATATCCGATAGAGGATCGATGTTTGCAGGACGATTTTGAACTAGTTTCCAAGAGGCCTTGGGAACCAAAGTAACTTTAGTACGACATATCAACCAGAAACAGAAGGGCAGACCAAGAAAAAAACAAAAAATTGGAGGATATGTTGTGTATGTACGTGATGGACCAACATAAGCATTGGGAAGAATTCTTTCCACTGGTAGAATTTTCATATAACAACAATTATCAAAGCACCATTAATATGGTGCCTTTCGAGTTTCTTTATGGGCGACCATGTCAGATGCCTTTGAGTTGGGAGCGGCTTGAGGATATGATCCTGGTGGGACCTGGAGCGATCCAAGAAATGGAAGATCAAATGAAAACCATAATACAAAGGATCAAGGAAGCACAGGATCAACATAAGAGTTATGTCATTGTGCATCATGTCAACCATAGTTATGAAGTTGGCGATCGAGGCTTCTTGCGGGTGAAACTGCATAAGAGTTCGATCAAGTTTGGAAAGGGTGATAAAATCTCTCCTAGGTTCATCAGACCCTTTGAGATTGTGGAAAAGAAGGGTCTTGTGGCCTATCGACTAGCCTTGCCTGATTCATTGAGGTGTATGCACAATGTTTTTCATGTATATGTTTTGAGAGATTATGTTAGTGATCCTACACATGTTATTGACATAAGTTCCTTGCAGGTATCAGACAAGGGTGCGCTCACAGCTGAGCCAATTCGCATATTGGACCATCGCATTCGAAAGCTATGAATTCAAACAATAGATCAGCTCAAGGTCCAGTGGGACAACTATAGTCCTCACTCGGTGACCTAGGAGGACGAATATGATATGCGTCGGTAGTTTCCATTTTTGTTTGGTAGCTAGAACTATGATATTATGATACACTTTATTTTGACACTTACTGTCAGAAAGTTGGCTTAGGTTGATGGATAGTTGGTATGGATTTTTGGTTGTCATTGATGTCAACCATTGGAGAGTGATATTGTAGATCGATGTCAACCCGTAGTGGTTGATGTCAAACCTTGGAGAAAGTCTGGTAGCTCAAAGGTTTGGGTAATGGACCCAAGTTTGTTTGATGTATAATGTAATGAGTTTTAATATATTTTAAGTTAATACTATTCAATATGGGTAGAACATGTCATGCCATTTCCAGTGGTATGTGGAACATCACATAACTCCTCACGGTTATAGAGTTATGGCCATGTGAAGTTGGAGAACCCAGGTTTGGGTAATGGACCCACACTTGTTTGATGTATAATGGTACATGAGTTTTGATATAATTGCAGGTAATACTATTCTATATTGACAGTACATGTCATGCCATTTTTGTTGATATGTGTAACATCACATAACTCCTCACGGTTTAAGAGTTATGGCCTTACAAATTGGGAGAAGCCTCACGAGTCATCTAGAATCCTCAAAAGGTCAAAGTAGTCAAAGTGTTTTAATAGATTTTTAGAAGGTAAATAATAAATTGAAGTGGTGAGTCTACTATAATTCAAAGTAAATAAAAAATAAATTATTTAAATAATAATATTAATGAAGAAAATACTAAACTGACAAGTGGTTAGAAGTGGGTTAGCCCTAAAATAAGGGAAGTGGTTTAAGATGCTTAGAAGGTAACCCCTTGAGGTAAAGTGAAGTGATGAGTGTACTATAACTCAAGGTGCATACAAAATAAATTATTTAAATAATAAATTTAATGGATAAATTACTAATTGGACAAGTGGTTAGAAGTTGGTTAACCCTAAAATAAGGAAAGTGAGTTAAGATGGTTAAAAGGTAACCCCTTGAGGAAGCTACATGAAAGTATAAATAAAAGGTAAGGCTCTCTCATTTAAAATAACACTTTAGAATATTGAATATATATAGGTGAATAAGGTAATAAAAGGATATCTAAGCCGAATTTCAGAGAGAAGGTGAAGTAGAGAAGGCCGAAATTCAAAGGGGGGAATTTTTTTTTGATCATGCTTTCTAAGGTATGTTATTTACAAGTCATCTCACCATTTTCGAAATAACTTTCTTTTCAGAATGATTTCTACCATGAAATTGATATTCCATTGAGAAAAGATATCCAAGTAGCTATGCTATGAATTTCATCTTGTGGGTCGTTGTAGTTTTGGAGTTACACTCCGTGGAAAATTGGGTTTGTGGCTAGTCCCGAAACTAGTCTAAAAAATGTGTTTCAGGTAAAAAAGTCATAACTTCTTCATAACAGATCCAAATTTAGTAAGACCAAATGTGCTTATTATAGTACATTCTATAGAATTCTGTGTAAAATTTTCATATCCATACAAAAAATATTCTGTGCAGGGAAATCTCTACAAGTTCGCTCTCTAGAATAAGCCAGAATTCCACAAGGTTTGCCTTTTTTGTTATAACTCCTTTTCTGAGAGGTTCCAAGTAGTGACACTTGGAGGAATTGAATAAAACACACTAAAGAACATTGTGTACTATTTTCATATCTTTATTCATTACAGGTATATAGTTATGATTATTTCAAGTTAGGGTTGTTGACTAATCCAAAACTAGTCATGTGAGACTAAAGAAAAGTTTGATGAAAATGATAGTATCTTGTTGTTAAAGTTAAAGAAGGTTTGCAGGTATGTGATCATATACACCAGGTGTATTACATAGTTACAAATTAGAATTGGATGATGAAATTGATGAGGGATTTTGGCTGAGGTACATGTTGGGTACATAGTTGAGACAAATAGTTGATGAGTTGGCACATATATGAGGTGTATAGTTGATGGTGTTAGGACATCTTGATGAGTAGTTGATACATAATTGGTACATTCTAGGAACATGGTTTGAGGCACTTGTTAGTATTATTGTTGACACATGGTTTATGGATGATGTAGCATATTTGTATTGGTATATTATTAGAAGTACATATTGATATTTGTGATGATTATGAGTTGTTGTGTTATGCTTACTTGATGCACATCCTTGAGAGTTGTCTCGGTGATTGATCTTGGTGAGTAGATATGATTTGGTTGATAAGATTGATGAAATGGGTTGTTGTGACATGTTATTTGTATAGGTTCGGTGCATGGTTGATGCACGTGTTCATGGTACAGGTTGAGGTATAGGTTTGGTGCATGGTTGATGCAATGTTTCATGGTATAGGTTGATGTAAAGGTTGGTGCATGGTTAATGCACTTGTTTATGGTACAGGTTTACTACAGGTTGAGTTATAGGTTGGTGCATGGTTAATGCACTTGTTTATGGTACAGGTTGACTACAAGTTGTTTGGTATAGGTTAGTGCATGGTTGATGCATTTTTTTATGGTACATGTTGATTACAGGTTGAGGTACAGGTTGATTCATGGTTGATGCATGGTTCAGGTTATTGGTACATGTTGTTTGGTGCAGGTTGATTGGTACAAGTTTACCACAATATATATCACAGTGATAGTGTGATAGTGGTTCCATCATTTTACCTCTACGCCAAGGAAGTTGGATGGGGAAAGGCGAGGTGGTTGTAGCCGAAGATAATAGGGGGTTGTAGACTCCTTGTTGTAGCCAGAGAATTGGGGAGTTGGATCTTCCTTCAGGTTGTAGCTTGAGAAACTAGGGGGTTGGAGCCTCCTTCCAGTTTCATCTGGAAAACAAAGGAAGTTGGTTCTTCCAATGAATGTAATTCTTAATGACATATAAGAAAAATCATTCTGTGGTTTTCTCCCGCTTTGGGTTTCCACGTAAAAAATTGGTGTACTGTGTATGTGTGTGATTGCTCATTTGTTCATTGTTTATTTACTCTGTAACTATTGGATGATAATTCTACATTGATATAAAACTTGCATATTATGGTGAAAAAGGATTAAGTTGCTCTATTATTGATTCACCCCCCCTCTCAGTAATCCAATAATTGGTTTTAGAGAAGGTTCCTTCAGGAAAAAGTTTCGCAACTAGAAGGAGATCATGGATTATTCTAAGAATGGAGTACCAATGTTTAATGGTCATAATGGTTTTAAGTATGAGATGTGGAGCATAAGGAAAAAAGTATTTTTACAAGCATAGGGACATTATATTTGGCTATCAGTTGTTACAAGATATGATAGTTAAAAAAGGGCAAAGACTGTAGCCAAGAAGGAATTGAAGAAGAATAACAAAATAGCAATGGATTTCATCTAGGAAGGATTACCTAATGTGGTAAGAAAAAAGGTTGTTAAATGTTCATCAACCAAAGAAATTTGGGATAAGTTACATGACATATATTCTTCACCCATCGGAGATTCAGAAAATGCAAAAGAAGATGCAAATACAAAACAAGAAGAAATATGTTTATCATGTTAGATAGATTCTGAAGAGGAATAGTATGAAGAAGAAGAAGTTGATTATAGAGAAAAAATGATCAGTGCAATTGAATATCTAAAGAAAGAAAGAGAAGAAAAAAAGTCATCCAATAAAGAATTGATGAAGCAAAAGGACAGTGTCCAAGGTTCCGAAAAGGATCAGAAGGTCATCAATAATTTAAGAGCTCAACTAGAAGAGGCTAGAAGAATTGAAGAAACTCTATAATATTGAAATAAATGTTTAGAAGACAACATAGTAGAAAAAAATGTAGAAGGAGAAAAGAGAAAAAATATATTGATGGATCATCTCAAGGAAAGAACGAATGAATTAAACCAACTTGAGGAAGAGTTTGATAAGGAAGAGAGAAGACTAGAAGAAGAAATAATTACATTGAAAATCCAACTTGAATAATTAAAGAGAACATAAGATTTCATGAAGTCTCAGATAATTAAGAAAGAAGAAGAGGTTGATAATCTTGAAGAAGAAGTTGTCACACTAATAGTCAAAATCATCAAGCTCAACAAGAATGTTGAAGAGATAGAAATATCCACATCGGTTGTAGAGAATGAAGAGAACTACTTTTGGAAAGTATGGAAAGATGAACATAAATGGGTCAACATTATGGACAGTTCCACAAATAGAGTCTTGGAAAGTTGGAAAGTATGGATAGAGATGGATTTGTAAGAATACTTAGCAGGTTTGGACAGATATATGAAAGTGGACAAGATAATGGATTCATAGATTGGTTCAAAGAGTGGTTCAGAGACAAAGGAACATTATCATAATGGATGATAATTACACAAGAAATGACTCGAACAATTCTAATGGATTCCAAAATGACAGATATTTTCTGGACACATGCAGTGCATACAACAGTTCAAATTCAAAACAAAGTAATGCTCATAAACAACAATTACAAAACTCCCTGCGAACTATGGAAAGGAAGCGTAGACAACAACCTCTACATCAAGGTAATTCAAGGTAGTATTTTATTAATTGAAATTTATATTGATGATATTTTTTTTGGAAGTACTAATGACGGGTTAAGACAAAAATTTGCAAAGGATATGGAGAATGAATTTGAAATGTCATTAATTAGAGAACTATCCTTCTTTATGGGTCTTCAAATATGTCAAAGAAACAAAGGAATTTTTATTTCTCAGACTAAGTTTATTAGAGAAATGCTAAAGAGGTTCGGAATGAAAGATTGCAAACTAGTTACCACTCCTATGAAAACCAGTTGCAAGTTGAGAAAATATGACGATTCAAAGTCTACATACCAGAGGCAATACTGTTTAATGACTGGTAGCTTACTATATGTGACAACATCCAGACCAGATGTAATGCAGGCAGTTGCACATGTGGCATGATTTCAGGAAACACCGAAGGAATCACATGTATTAGCAGTGAAGAGGATTTTCAGATATCTCAAAGGAACATAAGTGTTTGGATTATGGTATCCAAAAGGAAAGGATCTATCACTTATTTCCTCCACAGATGTATTGGGCAGGTTGCATTGATGACTGAAAAAGAACTAGTGGAGCAATGTTCTACTTGGGTGAGTGTTTAGTATCATGGATAAGAAAGAAACAATCATCAGTATCTTTATCTACAAATGAGGAAGAGTATATTGCAGAAGAAACATATTGTACACAGGCTCTATGGATGAAACAAACTATGAAAGATATACAGGTTGAGTATGATGAGCCCATTCCATTGTATTGGGATAATACAAGTGCCATCAGTATCTCAAAGAACCCGGTGATGCACTCCAAAACGAAGAAGATTCCAATCACGTATTACTTTCTACAAGAACAGGTTGCAGAGAAGAACACCAAAGTTGAATATGTGGGAACAAAAGAACAAGTGGTAGACATATTTACAAAACCACTTCCATGGGAATCCTTTGTGTATCTTCGCTAGAGACTCAAAGTAAATTCTACTTCAAAATGAATGATTTTTTATGCAAGAGCATCGCCAACTCAGCAAGCAAGCTAGCACATCAAGCGAAAGTTCAGCTGGAGAAGCAAACCAAAAATTTTGAAATGCTTTGGGACTGTTGCGTAGATATTAAATGAATCATTTAGGAGGTGGCTCTTTTGTATGTTGTATCAGACCTCGAGCCTTATTCTCTTGTCTGAAATAGATAGGAGGCATTTAATAGAAGTAATGCAAGTAGATAGGATTTTATTTCCAGATTAGACAGTTTTAGATAGGAGGAGGGAAAACGGATATAGACACCCTCACTTGTACATTGTAAAAATAATTCAGAAGCATTCAGAGAGGAGAGAAAGAAGAGAACTGTATGAAGAACACCCATGTACAAATATTTGAATTAATAGAAGAAATTTCTGGCTCAAATTCATGCTTGGTGTTGTCTCTCTGTGTATGTGGTTTATGTGCTCATGAATGTTTATTCTGGTTATGCATTTTATTTGTATATGTTGTGCATGTGATTTCAAGGTTTGAAACTGAAGTCTGAGAGATGAGAGAATGAGTTTCAATTGTTTCTCTATCTGAGCCAGAAGATTCCTGCAAGGAGTGCAGTCGAATTCATCCACAAGGAGTGCGTTGATGAGGGCTCGATAGTTTAGATTTTGTTCTTGTTCACCAGAAGTTGATTTGGGTTGTTAAATCCGTGCAAGGGAGGCACAGGCGGAAGAAGTCTCAATTGGGCATCTGAGCAAAAGAAGCTAAGGATTGCTGCTGCAGAGAGGGCACAGAGTCTGAAATATTCAACACTTGGAAAGCGTTGAAGGCTAAGCGCAAGCAGGGCGTACAAGCTCAAGAGGGATAGAACCTTTTGTGATATCGTTGAAAGGGAGCATAGAAGGTTCGTGTCAAGGAAGGTTCAAGGAGGAATTTCAAGCGTAGGCTTGGAGAGCAAGTCTGAAGAAGGAACATTTAATAATTTCAGAGAAATCTCAAGGAGGAAATCAACAGTCAGGATCTCACAGAGGAGACCGACAAAAACTCGTCAGCCGGTGGATCTCGTGAAAGTGCGAGGAGGTTACGACCACAACCGAGCCCAAGCTCGATAGATTGGTGAGTCGTTGGATCAGTGGGTGTTTTCCCGTCAGTCGTTAGATCACGGAAAAGTTGCACTGGATTTAAGCTCTAGTGTGCCAAGAAGGAGTCATCAGGATTTTAGAGTCATCAGGGTTTTCATAGGGTGAGAATCAGAGACCTTGAAAGTCCCGAAAACCCCGAGAAGAGATCTCAGCCATTGATCTAGGCAGGACACGTGGCAGTGTTCTGGGAAGTCGTCGAAATTTTGGAGGCATCGGGGTTTTACAAGTCGAGAGAACTGAGACCTCTTGAGTCTCGAAAACCCGACAGATAACCTTAGCCATTGATTTCCATAGGGACATGTGTTGGACATCCGGAGGAGAGTCGGAGATCAGCTCATCGAAAAATCAGAGTTTTCGTGGACACAGAACTCTTGTATATTGGAATCGCGATCCGCGATTTCCCGATAGGAGGTTTGAATCGTCCATTTTTGAGGACGTGTGGCAGGATATCCAGACGAGTCGGTATTCGGCATTTCGGAGTTCTCGGTGATGAGAGACTCACAACCATGGGAATCACGATATCCCAATACGTGATTTCCCGATGGAGGTAAGAACCTAGTGGAGTCCAGGTGTCGGAGGATTAAGTCTCATCGTGAGAAGACGATAGGTGGCATCGCATATCGGAGTTTGAGACTTGGAAGGTTCTGTGGATCGGTGCAACAGGAATTGTAAATTTCTGAAACGCGATTGAAAGCGTGGGGTCCAGACGACAGCGTAGAGGACAGGTGGCATCAGAATTCGGGAATTGGAGATTCGTGAGAGCAGTAACTCACGACCGCGTGAGTACTGATTTCCCGATAGGGTAATTCTCGATAGGATACGAGGAAAGCGTGAAGTGGGTATTCCATCAGGATTCGGGGATTTGTGAAACTCGATTCCGTTGTTTGAAGGACTCGCGATCCAGTGAGGTCCGATTTCCTGATAGACATAAGAGGAGATCGTCAGGAGAGCATCCTGTGGGTAAGGAGAAGTCCCGATAAGGGATAAGAAGAGTATTTAGCTCTTCTGGGCCGTGAAGAAGAAGGTCCTAGTGAGAGCGGACGTGTGTGGGTGGGCGTCTGTGTCAAGTGGTATCAGAGTGGGAGTGACTCTTTGTTTTCAATAGCAGAAAAGGAAAGGAAGAAAATTCACCATGCTGCCCAGAAGAGAGAGACAATCTCCTGATCCAGAGGACAGGGATGTGCGAAGAAGAGGTAGGCCGGCAGGGAATCCAGAGATGGAGAGGTAGATACGCGATGTCAGAGCGATATTGGAAGACATGGAAGTGACGCAGAGACGCACAGTGAATGCTAGAGATCTAAGTGACTCTGAAGGCAAAGTTGAAGATGAACAGCAAGGGGAAGTTGCAGCCGAAGATGCATCCAATGAGAGGTTAATTAAAGCCATTGCCAGGATGAGTTCAAAGACAAAAATGGACATTCCAACTTATGAAGGAATTCTGGATGCAGAGGAGTTGTTGAATTGGATTAGAGCTCTTGACACCTACTTCAATTACGAAGATATCGAAGAGGATAAAAAGGTAAGGCATTTTGTCACAAAATTAAAAGGACATGCAGCATTGTGGTGGGACGAGCTTCAGGAAGATAGACGTTCCAAAGGCAAGCAAAAGATCAAAAGCTGGGATCGAATGATTGCGAAGATGAAGACAAAGTTCATCCCATGGGATTATCAGATCACACTGTTCAGGAGAATGCAGAACCTGAGACCGAAGTTGATGATGGTGAAGGAGTATACCGAAGAATTTTACAAGCTCAATATTAGAGCAGGTCATCGGGAGAGCGATGATGAAAAAGTTGCCAGGTACATGAATGGCTTAAGATACGATATCCAGGACGAGATGAGTATGACAACCATCAGAACAGTAGAGGATGCATATCAGATGGCATTGAAGGTAGAAGAGAAGCTAAGCCGAAAGCCAACATAGTGAGGCCGAGGCAAGAGCCAGCCGAGAGGAAAATCAGTTGCCCAAGATAGGTTCTAGAAATCTAAGGATGACTGGAAGAAGCCTCAGGGTAAAGTTGAAAGAGGTGGAACCTCACAGCGAGGGCCACATGCTGAATAAAGAAGGCAGCAAAATGATCAGCGAGGAGATTACGCTGATGCAAACACTTTTCCTTGTACCAGAGGTAGAGGAAGAGGTAGAGGAGGAATCATCACATGCTACACATGTGGGAAGAACTGGCACAAAGCAGTTGAATGTCCAGATAAGAAGAAATATAAAGAAGAAGCTCACATCACCGAGGAACAAAGGCGAGCTGCTGAAGCAGAAGACGTAGAAGACGGAAGGTCCTTAATGATGCGTAAAGTTCTCTTAACACCCGAGAAGGAGGTGGAGGACACATCTTAGAGAAGCAGACTGTTCAGAACTGCATGCAAGACCAAAGACATGAAATGCAAAGTGATCGTGGATAGCGGAAGCACCAATAATCTTGTTTCAACTAAGATGGTGGAGAAACTGGAACTGGAAACAACTGATCACCCAAGTTCATATAAAGTTTCATGGCTACAGAAGGGACATCAAGTGAGTGTCACTAAACAATGCTTAGTTGACATTAAAATAGGAGGATATAATGACAAAATTTTATGTGATGTCATTCCTATGGATGTTTTCCATTTACTACTGGGAAGTCCATGGCAATATGACAGAAATGTAATTCATGATGGGAAGATGAATACGTATACCCTGGAGAAGAATGGGAGAAAGAACATGTTACTTCTGATGAAAGATAAGGAGGTGAAACCGGAAGTGAACAATAGGATACTTCTCATGAGTGGGAAGGAACTTCTGGCAGAAGTAAAGAAGAAGGAGGATCCACAATTCTTTGTGGTCAGAAAACACAGAATCATTTTGACCAGCACAAGAGTGGACGATTTGCAGAAAGAAATTCAAGAACTGTTGGAAGAGTTCGTTGATATAGTGGTGGACGAACTACCTCATTCGTTGCCGCCAATGAGGAGCATAAGTCACCACATAGACCTTGTACCGGGAGCTAGTTTGCCAAATAAGGCCGCGTACAGGTTGACACCGCAGGAGAATGAGGAGGTCAAAAGGCAGGTGTAGGAACTGCTAGACAAAGGACTGGTCAGAGAAAGTTTAATTCTGTGTGTCGTTCCAACGGTACTCAGCCCAAAGAAAGATGGAGGCTGGAGAATGTGTACAGATTCCAGAGCCATTGACAAGATCACCATCAGGTACAAGTTTCCACTGCCGAGAATGGACGATCTGATGGATTGCCTGAGTGGGGCAAATTATTTTTCAAAGGTCGATTTGAAAAGCGGATACCATCAAATTCGCATGAGGGAAGGCGATGAGTGGAAGACATCCTTCAAAACCAATGAAGGGTTGTACGAATGGCTAGTCATGCCGTTTGGCTTGATGAATGCGCCAAGTACATTCATGAGGCTGATGAATGAAGTGCTGAAGGAATTCATAGGTAATTTTGTCCTTGTTTATCTAGATGACATATTGATTTTCAACAAAACTCAGGAAGAACATCTGAAGCATTTAGTTGCAGTAATGAGGAAGCTATAGCAAGAGAAGTTGTTGATCAACATGAGGAAGTCTTCATTTATGAAGAAATAACTCATTTACTTGGGGTTTGTCATATCGGAAAATGAATTGAAGATGGATCCAAGTAAAGTGGCTGTAATAAAGAATTGGCCATCACCAAGAAATGTTTTCAAGGTGAGAAGTTTTCATGAACTGGCGAGTTTCTACAAGAAATTCATCCAAAATTTTAGTGGGATTAGCATAGAAATGATGGACACAGTCAAGAAGAGACATAAGTCTTTCCATTGGACTGAAGAGGCAGAGAAGAGCTTCAATCTGTTGAAGTGAAAGATCACCGAACAGTCGGTGTTGGTGTTGCCATATTTTCAGAAAGTTTTCCACGTAAAGTGTGATGCAAGTGGCTTTGCCATAGGAGCGGTCTTGAGTCAGGATGATAGACCAATTGCTTATTTCAGCGAGAAGCTGGATGAGGAAAAGATGAAATACTCCATGTATGATAGGGAATTTTATGCCATTATACAGGCATTAAAGAAGTGGAGGCATTACTTGATCCCAAAAGAATTTGTGTTGTATAGTGATAATCATGCATTACAGTTTGTGACTCAGCAGGAGAAGCTGAACCAAAAACATGAAAAATGGGTAGAGTATATGCAAAATTTTACATTTGTAATTAAACACATTTTAGGAACTGCTAACAAAGTGGTTGATGCTTTGAGCAGGAAGTGTTTGTTGCTGCAGGAATTCCGAGTCAAGACATTGGGTTTTGAAAACCTTGAAGACATGTATGCAGGTGATGCAGATTTTGCAGAGGCATATGAGGCAGCTGAGAATCTAGTTCTCAGAGACAGAAGCCCGTGGATGGATTACATGATTCAGAATGGACTGTTGTTCAGAGGAAACCAGTTGTGTATTTCAAATTTCTCCGTGAGGGAGAACCTACTAAAAGAGAAGTACATCGGTGGATTAGCGGGGAATTTTGGACACGACAAGACATTTACAAAGTTGAGCGAAGCATATTTTTGGCCGAAGATGCGAACATATGTCAAGAAGTTTGTTGACAGGTGCAGAATTTGTTAGCATTCGAAGGGCAGAAAGCAAAATGCGGGATTCTACCAATCGTTACCCATACCTGAGAGGTCGTGGGATGAAATCAGCATGGATTTCGTGTTGGGATTACCGAGGACACAAAGAGGACATGATTCCATCTTTGTGGTAGTTGACAGGTTTTCCAAAATGGCACATTTTATTCCATGTCAGAAGACCAGCGATGCGAATCACATCGCAAACTTGTTTTTCAAGGAGTTTGTTAGACTTCATGGTTTACCCAGAAGCATTGTATCGGACAAGGATACAAAATTTATTGGACATTTCTGGAGGACACTCTGGAAGAAGATGGGAACTAACTTAATGTTTAGTTCTACCTATCATCCACAGACAGATGGGCAGACAGAAGTGGTCAACAGAAGTCTAGGAGACTTGTTGAGGAACTTAGTGATGGAACACCATAGCAGCTGGGATAGTGTGTTGCAACAGGCAGAATTTGCTTAGAATGATTCAGTGAATCGAAGCACAGGGAAAAGTTCATTTGAGATAGTATACGATAGACAGCCGAAAGATGTTTCGGAGCTGAGGGATTTAGAACATATTATGACTCAGAGCGCAAGCGTTGAAGAATTCGCAGAGGCGATGGAGGATCTTCATAGCAGGGTGAAGCAGCAACTGACATAATCGAACCAAGAATACAAGCGCAGAGCGGATCAACATAGGAGACAACTTCAGTTTGAGGTTGGCGATCTAGTTCTGGCACATCTGAGGAAGGAAAGGTTCCCAAGGGGAACATACAACAAGCTGAAAATGAAGAAAATTGGGCCATGCAGAGTCCTAAAGAAATTGGGATAAAATGCTTATGAGATTGAGTTGTTGGATGAGATCGGAATATCTCCGAAATTCAATGTCTCAAACCTATATCCATATAAGGTTGAGGAAGTAGGAGTTGGGAATGATGGACAACCAGAAATCTAGTGGCAGAAGAAGATGTCGATTGTAGAAAGGCCACAGATGGAGCGAATACTTGACAAAAGAGTCAGCAAAAAGACCAGACAGAGAGAATACTATGAGTATCTGGTGAAATGGAAGAATCATCCAGTGGAGGATGCCAGCTGGGAGACGGAAGCAGTCATTCAAAAGCATGGAAAAACCGTGCAAGAGCTTATGCATAGGATCCCATGAAAGTTTTCAAGGCGAGGGGTATGATGCAGAAGCATCGCCAACTTAGCAACTGACCCAGCACATCAAGCGAAAGTTCAGCTGGAGAAGCAAACCAAAAATTTTGAAATGCTTTGGGACTGTTGCGTAGATCTTAAATGAATAATTTAAGAGGTGGCACTTTTGTATGTTGTATTATACCTCGAGCCTTACACTCTTGTCTGAAATAGATAGGAGGCATTTAATAGAAGTAATGCAAGTAGATAGGATTTTATTTCTAGATTAGACAATTTTAGATAGGAGGAGGGAAAACGGATATAGACACCCTCACTTGTACATTGTAAAAATAATTCAGAAGCATTCAGAGAGGAGAGCAAGCAGAGAACTGTATGAAGAACACCCATGTACAGATATTTGAATTAATAGAAGAAAGTTCTGGTTCAAATTCATGCTTGGTGTTGTCTCTCTGTGTATGTGGTTTATGTGCTCATGAATGTTTGTTCTGGTTATGCATTTGCTTTGTATATGCTATGCATGTGATTTCAGGGTTTGAAACTGAAGTCTGAGAGATGAGAGAATGAGTTTCAATTCTTTCTCTATCTGAGCCAGAAGATTCCTACAAGGAGTGTAGTCGAATTCATCCGCAAGGAGTGTGTTGATGAGGGCTCGATAGTTTAGCTTTTGTTGTTGTTCGCCAAAAGTTGATTTGGGTTGTTAAAGCCATGCAAGGGAGGCACAGGCAGAAGAAGAAGTCTCAATCAGGTATCTGAGCAAAAGAAGCTAAGGACTACTGCTGCAGAGAGGGCATAGAGTCTGAAAGATTCAACACTTGGAAAGCGTTGAGGACTGAGTGCAAGCAGGGCATATAAGCTCAAGAGGGATAGAACCTTTTGTGATATCGTTGAAAGGGAGAATAGAAGGTTCGTGTCGAGGAAGGTTCAAGGAGGAATTTCAAGCGCAGGCTTGGGGAGCAAGTCTGAAGAAGGAACATTTAATCATTTCAGAGAAATCTCAAGGAGGAAATCGACGGTCAGGATTGTTCAAGGATAAATTCGTGAGTGCGGACACAGACCAATCTCCACAGATCCATCCGGATCTGGAACAAACCGTGACAGAATACTACTCTTTCCCTAGTTCTAAAGTGTTGAATGGACAAGAGAGGAAGGATGATATACTTACTTGTGAAAGCTCTCCTTATCTCTGTTGATCCTCGCTCTGCTACAATGCTCTTGCGTCGTCCAATCACAACAACACAAACC
>JASDQU010013321.1:159048-174255 GCA_032191745.1 Picea mariana
GCGTTTGCTTTGTATATGCTGTGCATGTGATTTCAGGTTTTAACTGAAGTCTGAGAGAGGAGAGAATAAGTTTCAATTGTTTCTCTATCTGAGCCAAGAGATTCCTGCAAAGAGTGCAGTTGAATTCATCAGCAAGGAGTGCGTCGATGAAGGCTCAGTAGTTGAACTTTTGTTCTTATTTGCCCAGAAGTTGATTTGGGTTTGTTGCAGCCGTGCAAGGAAGGAGCAGGCTGAAGAAGGAGTCTCAGTTGTTAATCTGAGCAAAGGAGATAGAGGACTGCTGCTGCAGAGAGTGCGCAGAGTCTGAAATATTCAACACTTGGTGAATTGTTGAATGTTGAGCGCAAGAAGTGCGCGTGAGCTCCTCTGAAGGAGTCAGGGTAGAAAAGCTCAGGAGGTATAGCACCTTCGTGGTATCGTCAAAGGAAAGCACTGGAAGTTGTGCGTGGACGTTTCAAGAACGAGTTCCAAGCGCAGGCTTTGAAGGGCTAGGTGCGAGAAGGAACACTTAGTCATTTTTGAGAAGTCTCCAAAGGGGAGGAATCGACGGCCAGGATTCGTCAAGGAGACCGCGAAATCTCGTAAGCCATTAGATCTCGAGGAGATGCGNCGCACGGTTTAAGCCTTAGCGTGCAGGGAAGGAGCTAAAGCTCATCGAGATTCGACTCATCGGAGAATCGGAGTCCCCAGGGACATAGAATTCTCACAGGGAGAAATCGCGACTCGTGATTTTCCGAAGGAATCATAGCCGTAGATCCCGGACTGGACACGTGTCAGTAATCCGAAGAGTTGGAGTTCGGCATTTCGGGGTTCTCGCATACAACGAAATCGCTGCAGGAGAAACTGCAATTTCGCGATACCCGATAGCGCGACGAGGAGGGGGTGGCGTGGAGGAGAGCGCCCGCACGTGCATCGGGGTTCGGCATTTCGGGATTCTAGGTGTCGTGAGAATCGTTGTCGGAGGAATCACGAAACTCCGAAACGCGATAACCGGGCAATCACAACGCTGAGTGGAGGACAGGTGTCGGAAGGTCAACCCCAGCAGGGAGTTCGCGACAGGTGGCATCGGCAGATCGTGAACTCGGAGGTTCGCGAGTTGGAGCCGCAAAGAATTGCGCCAAGAGTAGTGAGGTCGCGACAAAGCGAAAGTCCCGATAAAGCGGGAGAAGATCAGTGTTGGCTGAACTATCGAGAATCGGAGGTCCGTGAGGTAAGTGACACACGACCTCACTAGTGCCGATTTTCTGATAGGGAAAATTCCTGATAAGAAGCAGAAAACCGAGGGAAATACTCATCGGGTTTCGGGGATCTGAGAGACCCGATCCCGTGGTTTAAGGACTCGCGATCTAGCGAGGTCCGATTTCCCGATTTCAAGAAGGGAGATCACAAAGAACGTCTGTGGGTATTGAGAACCCCCGACAAGGGGTTGAAAAGCATTTTAACTCTTCGGGCCTAGGAAAAAGAAGGTCCTGGTGGTAGCGGACATGCCCTGGTGGTCGTTTGCATCAGAGAGGCTCATTGTCAGGTGCAAGAGGGAGTTGGCTTCAAAGTTCAAAATGAAGGATCTTGGCTTGATGCATTATTTCTTGGGATTGGATGTGTGGCAAAGACCAGGTGAGATCTTCCTTGGACAAGGGAAGTACACAATTGAGATCTTGAGGAGATTCGGTATGATGGACTACAATTCCATGGCTACACCTATGATGAAAAATCTGAAGAAGCTGAGTGATTCCGATTCAGATTCCGATTTGGTAGATCCCACTATGTATAGGCAGCTGATTGGATCCTTGATGTACCTATTTTGTTAAAATTTATGTAGTTGCGGAGGATATTTTTCTTTAACTGACTTGGGAAAACAGCCCTCCAAGCATCCCTCCTCCAAGTAGCCCTCCTAGCATCCTTCCTTCAAGTTGGCCTCCTCCTAACTACCCTCCTCTAACCGACCTCAGTAAATCGGCCCTAACCTAACCTAGGTCATCCCTGCCCTAGCCTAGGTCAGCCCTACCCTAACCTAGGTCGGCCCTAACCTAGGGGGTGGCCTATCCTATATAAAGGAAGGGGAGGCGCCCCTCATTCCTATCAGATCTTTCACTAAGAAGTCAGCAGCTCTGAGGCATCTATTCTGAGGCAAGCTAACATTGTTCTGGGGCAGCAGCTAGGAGGAGAATAACACAGTTATGGGGCAAAAGTCAGGAGGAGAATAATATTGTTCTGAGGCAGCACATAGAAGGCAGAATAAATCTGTTCTGAGGCAGCAACTAGGAGGCAGAGTAAATCTGGATTACGACAGCAGCTAGAAGGATGATAACTCTGTTTTTGGAATAGAAGATAGGAGGCCTATTCAAAGGCACATTAATTCTGTTCTAAGGCAACTTTCAAGGCAGATCTGAGGCAGCCATTAACTATGTTCTAAGGCAGACTACAGGGCAGCCTTAAAGGGCTTATTTGTGGCAGCAGCAAGTGAACAACAAAAGCTACAGGTCTGGGTAGAGGCTGAGAGGAGTTTGAAGACACAGAATCAGCAGTAAGTGCTATTGACTTATCTCTCTCAAGAAGAGAAAGTCTTGTACTGTCATTGTACTTGTTTGACTAATAAATATATCACAAGAAGTTTTGTTGGGTTTTCTTCCCCTTGAGGATTTCCCAGGATAAATACTTGTGCACTCTGTAAATGTTGTTCTTCCAATGTTTCTTATGCTTCAGTTTATCTGTTAAAGGTTAAAGAACACTACTGTGAACTGTTGTTATTTGTTTAAGCTCAAAAATTAAACATGGTATCAGAGCTCTAGGGCGTGGAAGTGCTCAGTTCTGCAGTCTGCTAGAGCATGCACAGATCCTTAGGAGTTATTCAAGCACAGTGCTTGCAGCGATGTCTTCCATTTCTGTAAGGCCTGAGGACAGACTTGAAGGGGCTTCAAACTTTAATGTTTGGAAAGCAAGAGTCCTGAATATTCTGGAAGAATATGACTTGGACAACTTTGTGATTAATACAGTAGAAGAGCCCACTACCAATGCAGGAAGGACAGCCTTCAAGAAAAATCAAGCAAAGGTAAAGCAAATGATATTTGATTCGGTAAAGGATAATATCATGCCTGTTATAGCAGCACCTCTGAAGACTGCAAAGGAGTGTTTTGACACTCTATCCAATATGTATGAAAAGAAGGTTCCTAGTTAGAAGAGGGTTCTAAAGAATAAGCTTCGAACTCTCAAGATGTAGAAGGATTACTCCGTGGCCTCCTTCTTCACAAAGATCTCTCATTTAAGGGATCAATTGTTGGTCATTGGTGTAATTGTAGATGATGATGATCTCGTCCAGACTGTTGTGGATGGTCTTCCACCTTCTTGGGAGACTTTTATGGCTGGGATAAATGCTCGTGAAAACCATCCAGACTTTGAAAGGTTGTGGCATGATTGTTTGCAGGAAGAAGGGAGAATTCAGAGTCGAAATGGTACTTCAAAGGAAGAGAACCTTGCTTTAATAGCAAGGACAAGGAGAGGGAGAAGATTTACTTCTCAAAAGAAGTTTCCTCAAAAGGAGAAAAGCAAAGGTGGCTTCAAAGGAAAAGAGTTTGATATGACAAGAGTGAAGTGCTACAATTGTCAGCGAAAGGGGCACTTTGCCAGAGATTGTCGAAAGATCAGAAAAGGACACAAGGGTAAATATAGTGCTTCTATTGCTGCAGAAGATGAGTCTCAAAGGACAAAGACTAAAGTGGCTTCTAGTATTCAAGAGACCAGGAGGGAATACTATCTTATTTCAGCACTCTCTGGTTTCTCTTACAAACAGTGTTGAATCCTGGTTGGTGGATAGTGGAGCTTCCAGGCACATGACAGAAAATAAAGGAGTCCTTGCGAACTTCAAGGAAAAGAAGTTCTCTGCCCAGGTAGAACTTGGAGATAATGCTAGCTATGCAATCGAAGGAATTGGCTCAGCATCCTTTCAGCTAGAATTTGGAGGTGAGTTACACATTGAGAAAATCATGTACGTTCCTGGTTTAAAGAAGAATCTTATCTCTATTGCAGTCCTGGAAGATAAAGGTTACAAGGTGATCTTCATGGACAAGAAAGCTCTCTTATGGCCTAAGAATGAAGAGTTAAGTTCAGCGATAGTGATTGGAGTTAGAGAGGTAGGTCTCTACAAGCTTCCAGGACATATCCAAGCACTGGTTCATGCTTCAATTAGTCCATCCGAGTTGTGGCATCGAAGGTTTGGAGATATTCACTACAAAGCGCTCCCCGGACTACAGAAAATGGTAAGAGCAATGCCTACTTTTCATTTTGAACATGAGGGTATCTGTAGAGGTTGTGTTCTTGGTAAAAACATAAAGAAGTCTTTTCCTAACAGTAATACAAGGTCTAAAGGAACGTTGGATTTAATACATTCAGACATATGTGGGCCTATGTCATTGCCTTCCCTTAATGGATGTCTTTATTATGTGATTTTCATAGACTACTTCTCTAGGAAATCATGGATCTATTTTTTGAAGGCAAAGAATGAAACTTTCAGTAAATTTCTAGAATTCAAAGCATTAATTGAAAACCAAATTGGAAAACACATACGTTCTTTGAGGACTGAAAATGGTGGGGAATTTGAGTCTCATCAGTTTGATGACTCCTATAAAGAAGCAAGAATCAAGAGACAGTTAATTGTGCCCTACAACCCTCAGCAGAATGGAATTGCTGAGAGAAAGAACAGAACAATATGTGAGGCAACAAAATCTATGATGTGTGATTAGGACATTCCCACGTCACTTTGGGCAGAAGCCACAAGCACTGCAGTTTATATTTAGAATAGAAGTCATCGTGCTATTCTGGGGGAAAGGACTCCAGAAGAAGCATTCACTGGCGAAAAGCCAGAAGTGGAACACCTGAGGATTTTCAGATGTCCAGTTTGCATACATGTGCCAAAAGAGAAAAGAACTAAGATGGAGCCTTCTGGGAAGAAAGGAACTTTTGTTGGGTACAGTGAAACATCCAAGGCCTATAGGATCTATGTTCCAGTCCAAAGATATATCGAGGTAAGCAGGGATGTAACATTTCATGAAGAAGCTGCATTTAAGCAATCTAAAGAGTTCCAGCAAACAAAGAAGGAGGAACCTGAAGAACCATTGGATCAAGGTGATACTGTGGATCCAGTAGAACATATAGAGAGACCTCTAGAGGTACCTCCTTCTAAGAGAAAGCATGCCTTGTGTAGAGAAATTTTGCGAGAGGCAGAAAAACATGCTGCTCTGTCAGGTACATTCAGAGAGAGTAATAGACCTCAAAGATATTCAGGTTATGTGGCTCTTATGGCTCATATTAGCGATGCAGAGCCCACCATCTATCAGGATGTTTCTAAGAAACAAGTATGGAAAGATGCCATGGTGGAAGAATATCAATCCATCATGAAGAATGATGTATGGGAAGTGGTTCCAAGACCGGAAGGAAAATCTGTGGTTACTTCTAAATGGTTGTTCAAAATCAAGCATGCAGTTGATGGAAGTATTGAGAAATACAAAGCGAGATTTGTAGCTCATGGTTTTTCAAAAAAGGAAGGCATTGACTATGATGAAACATTCGCACCTGTTGCAGGGTACACTTCCATCAGAACCATTATCTCTCTTGCTTCAATTCTAGGTTGGAAACATCACCAAATGGATGTAAAGACAACATTCCTCAATGGTCAAGTTGAGGAAGAAGTATATTTAGAACAACCAGAGGGTTTCATGGTTCATAGAAAAGAATCACATGTGTGCAAATTAAAGAAAGCACTATATGAGCTAAAACAGACACCAAGGGCTTGGTATGCGAGAAATGACAATTAACTTTAGAGCTTTGATTTCTCCAAGAGTGCAGTTGATCCCAACCTGTATTTCAAGGTAATAGAAAATCCCATGATTTTGGTTCTATATGTTGATGATTTGTTCCTTATAGGAGAGGAGCAACTGATAGCTCAGTGTAAGAGGGAGCTCACTTCTGAATTTGAAATGAAAGACATTGGACTCATGGAAAAGAATAGATGAAATTTTCCCTTCTCAAGGAAAATATACAGTTGATATACTGTGCAAATTTGGTATGCTAGATTGTAAATCCATGTCTACACCCATGGTATCTAACTTAAAGAAGTTACATGAGTCAGATTCTAAATCAGACTTGGTGGACCCATCTATGTACAGGAAGCTTATTGGATCGTTGATGTATTTGATCCATACAAGGCCAGATATATGCTTTGTTGTAAGCGCCCTAAGTCAGTTCATGCCTGAGCCGAGACAGAAACATTGGATTGCTACCTGTGATGAACCAAGCTGGTTCACTATGTAAATATCCAATATAAATAGGACAGTACACAATAATCCATTTAAGCATAGTAAATATATTTAATAATAAATGTATAAGAATATTAATATGAATAAGATATGATTATAAATGAGGAATGAGAGCTTGTATATATATCCCGCACAGGGGTGCCCTTTCATAAGAGACATGACCTTTCATATGTCATGTCTCTTCATAATTAGTTCTTACTTATTAATTATTTATATTTACATATTATATATATTTATGTTTGTTACATTGCCTTCCCCTTAGAAATGCTTTGTCCTCAAAACATGTTTGTGGAGAGGCTTACTTCTTCGTTCTAGCTTGCAATGTCTTCGCATGACTCTATGTTTTTGGTGTTGTTAAGATTGATGATACCAGACAATATGAGTGACGAAGAGTTGAGCAAAACTGTCGAGTTGTAGAGTCTGCCCACCCTAGTTCGATCTTCTGCAAAACTGGGTGTTTATAGGGTTCTCGTTTTGGATAATATTGATATTCTAACTGGTTAATATATCTATTCTTATGATTTGAATGTTGAGAGGGAGTTCTATTAACATGATTTCCCCTTATCATACTTGTAGCATTTTCTTCTTTTAACTTTGATATATGATTTTCTTCATGTGGCGATGTTGCCTTGATAATGGCTGAATTTTGATTAGTAATTTTACCTGGATCTTCCATCGTTTGTACTCCAGCATCTTTATATGTTTTTTCTTCAACTGGATTGGCATCTTCTTGAGCTTTAATGTCTGGATTTTCAAGTTTCTCTTCTTTTAATTTTCTGATTTGTTCTAGTAGCTCGTGATTGAGGTTTTTCGAATGAGAATTTTCTTCATTTTTTTTGATAGGTTCTTCTCGCGTTCTTGATTCTCTTGTTCCAACTTCTGAACAAATTGTTTTCGAACCTTTGACTTCTTGATCTGTGTAAGTAGTTTTTTATTGTGTTATTTTAAACAAGAAATTTCTTCGCTTTTATCCTTGATAACTTCGTCAAATTCTTTTTGCAATCTTTGCATTGTTTTTTAATTTTCTTGAAGTATCACTTCTGAGATATCGTTAAAGTCTTCTGGTGTTACAGAATCTGGCTCCGATGTGGTGTCTTGTAATGCTATCATTTTCTCCTTATAGGGGAATGTCACAAACTTTTTCTCTATGTTTAGTATGAAGGTACCTAGACTTTTAAACCAGGGTAATCCGATGACGATGTCAACTTCTTCTTGATACATAGTTGTAACATAGAATTGAGATATATACTCATATTCATCCATCGTCACTTGTAACTCCTTAATTCGAAAATAATCTTCCTTTCTAATTATATTCGTCTCTAGAATTAATAATTGATTTGTCAAATCAATATTCATATAATTTGCATTATAGTCCAAGCTAATAATAATGTTTACCTCTCTTCCTTGAATATTTTCCTTTAATGTTGAAAACCCACAACATACGGTTGGAAAACCTTCATAAGTAAATCTTTCTTTCGTCATTTTCGAATTATCCCTTTTATCTTCATTTTCGAATTATCCTTTTTTATCTTCTAAACTTAAACCCTCAATGGAACTTATACTTCACCCTTTTATATATATATATATATATATATATATATATATATATATATTATTCTTTTTACTTTTACTTTATAACCCTTTTTTAATATATAATCCTTAAACGATTTATCTTGTCTCTTCAATAATAGTCAAACACCTTTTTAACCACTTCACCTTTATTTTTAAATATTTTCCTTAAAAATTATATGATTGACTTATAGAATATATTCACTTATCACCTTTTCTTTTTTTTCTTTTTTTTTATCCTTTTCCCTTTTTATTCTTTTCCTTAAAAGTTATATGGTTGATTTATAGAATACAATAATATATTCACTTATCACCTTTTTCTTTTTTTATCCTTTTTCCCTTTTTTAATAAAAAGTAATTTAATATGAACTTTTTGACTTTATATTACTTCAGATTATCACCTTTTCCTTTTTTTTATCCTTTTCCTTTTTAATAAAAAGTAATTTAATATGAACTTTTTGACTTTATATTACTTCAGATTATCACTTTTTCCTTTTTTTATCCTTTTCTCTTTTTAATAAAAAGTAATTTAATATGAACTTTTTGACTTTATATTATTTCAGATATTGATCTTTTAACTTTAACTTGAACTTCCTTTTAATATTAATAATTTTTTTATATTGATATTTTTTATAGATATTTTATTCACCTCTCATTCACTCTTCAACTTGTTAATACCTCAACTTACAACTTACAAATGGTATTAAATACACTTTAAATAACTTCACTTTGAATCAGTCCTCCCTTTTTATAACCTTGAATAGGAACTCAACTTTTAATTAACTTCAACCTGGGACGTCTAGTTTATAAAGTTAGATATATGACCTTCACAATTTTTTAATAGGGCTTTAAATAATAGTTCTTATGACTCCTTCATAACCTTTTCAATAATTCTTTGAGATCGTGGCTTATAATTTGTTTTATGACTTTGAAATTAGCATCGACTTGAATTGCTTATCCTTAAAACTGAGTTTGCTCATTGAAAAGATGCGTCCGTACGAATGGTTATAACACATTTAATGTGTTAATCGATGCATACATGGGTTTAATAATACGGACTATATGGAATATGTGCGGAATTGATAATTGAGAAGATTGTGTACAGCCGAGTATAGTACATACAACGAATGTACGGAACTCGTGAGTCGTGATTGCAAGAAGCAATAATTTTGGTCTGTACGGTGAATCGGCGGAATATGTAAGTCAATGGTTTTTTAGAACTGTATGGTAATTGAATAATCGATTGTACGAAACTAGCAATTTATGATAATGTATGGTCGCCTGTTGTTCATACAGCGATGGCTGGTGGCTTGCTATTCTTCCTTCGATTATATATATAGTTCACTGGAATTTCTGATTTTATTTTTATTATTATTATTTTTTTTTCTAATCTTTCTTAACTTTAAATGGCCAAAGGCTGATTTCTGTAACATTTTTCTGATTTCTTTATCTCCAGATTTTGTAGTCATGTGCTCTTATTTTTTTTTTCAATTTGTTGTAGATTTCTTTATCTCCAGATTTTGTAGTCATGTGCTCTTATTTTTTTTTTCAATTTGTTGTAGATTTCTGAGTTGTCTTTATTTGCAGCAGAAATACTCTATTTTCAACAAAATTTGGTTTTTTAAATGGCCAAAGGCCTGGTTGGTGGTCAAAGACCAGATCAGAAAAATTCTGAGAAAAATGAAGGTTGGCCAAAAGCCAAATCAGCGAATGGCCTGGATCAGCAACGAAGCTCTGATACCACTGTGGTGAACCAAGCTGGTTCACTATGTAAATATCCAAGATAAATAGGACAGTACGCAATAATACATTTAAGGATAGTAAATATATTTAATAATAAATGTATAAGAATATTATTATGAATAAGATATGATTATAAATGAGGAATGAGAGCTTGTATATATATCCCGCACAGGGGTGCCCTTTCATAAGAGAAATGACCTTTCATATGTCATGTCTCTTCATAATTAATTATTAATTATTAGTTATTCATATTTACATATTATATATATTTATGTTTGTTACACTACCAAACATGTCCTCAGATATTTGAAAGGATCCATTGCATATGGACTTGGATACACTTCCAGTGGAGGAGTGTTGCTTCATGGTTATGCTGATTCAAATTGCATTGGGAGCTCATTGGACCGAAAGAGTACTTTCGGATATTGTTTTAGCTTGGGTTCAGCTATGATATTTTGGTCTAGCAAGAAACAGGGCTCCATAGCACAAAGTACAGTTGAAGCAGAGTATATAGCAGCCAGTAATGCGAACAGAGAAGCAGTATGGCTGAGAAAGCTTCTTTCCGGGTTGTTTCAAGAGAGGTTAGAAACAATTGTTATCCATTGTGATAACTAAATTTGTTTAAAGCTCATAGAGAACCTGGTCTTCCATGACAGATCAAAGCATATTGAGATGAAATATCACTTCATTAGAGACATGGTCCAAAGACGTACCATCAAGTTGCAGTACATTCGTACTGGTTATAGCGCAAGTTGTAGGTTGGGCAAAGCCCGACCCAACCACAAATCAAGTGCTACAACTTGGGAATCCTAAACCCAATGTCACCTCGATGTGGGTCCCGCATTTCAAGGGTGACTAGGTCACTCTAGGGAGGTGATCCCAGTGATCCTAGGGGGAATGAGAAGGATGAAGGGAAGTGTAAGGAGAAGTCCCCCGGAAGGTCAAGCGATGGAAGAAAAGATTGGTTGAAAATGGTAAGTGAAGAGAGGTAAATGGATACCGAGTAAAGAGATAGTTGTCGGTGCACCTATAGCTACCCGAGACACAAGAAAAGACACTTTTCCAACCAAGTATATTAATGGATCAGCAAGTTAAGCTTGCTGTCCAGAAAATACAGCAACATGCATGTTAGTAAATCAGCAAGTAAAAGGTCTATGTTAGTTAGCAATGTCAGCAATAAAACTAGTAACCAATGTGGACCGAAAATAGCACTTCAAGACTGAATAAAAATGGCTATTCATAAAAGTAAATTTCTGCGGCAGTATATCAGCCTTATGGCTGTAGCATTCAATGAAGTACAACAGCAAATCAGACCGTTAAAAAGTACCAAAATTTATCCCAATAGATGCACCTAGGTTAGTAGGTTAAACTAGCAAAGTTAGAGGGTTAGTCTAGGGTTAGTCTATGAGATATTAGTGGTTAGGGTTAGAGTTTAAAGCAGCCCTAATGGCTGTAGGTTAGTTTTACTACAGCAGTAAGAATTTGTGGGAGAAAGAGGACGATCTAAGGGAGGAAGAATCCCCAAGGCATCAAGATCATTATCCAAAAGAGACAACTTCAAAACTTGAAATTTGTACGTTTACCAAGGCAACAATTTATATCTCCCATGCAATAAGTAAATGACTAGTGCCTTTAAGAAAGGGTTAATGGAGTCAAGAAAATGTATCGTGAAAAGTCAAAGGTTCAAAAGACCGACTCGAGGAATCTGAATGCTGGCTACCTTGGACGTCTTCATAACTTGAGGCCTGAGAAGGGATTAGCAAAAACTGAAAGGATGACTGACCATTCCTTGAGGGGAGGCTGGAAAACTATGATAATAAACTTCTTCTTGAGGTACTCAACTTTCCCCTAAAATCCAAAATGAGGTTTTGTCTTACATGAGACTTGGGATAAGGGACATATTTCCAAACCATACCTTCAGTGACATAGCGAGGTAAAGTGATCAAAAGGAGGTGGAAAATCTTATCACAAGTATCCTGCTTTAGGGGAGTAACTTCATCATTTTTATCAGGGTCTGAGCATAATGATGGTTGATAATTTTCTTCATAGAATAAATCCAAGTGCTCAGAAGAATAATCATCAAAGTCCTCAAGGTATGACCGAAAATTATCAGGAGAGCATAGTATCAAGTCATCCTTGGGTGTCTGAATAATCATGTCATGTTCTTGTTGCCAAATGCTAAACTTCTTATCAACTTTAGGTGAATGCAACTTTTGAAAATGACCCTCAATGTCGTAAATGGGATCCCCGTCATATCCAATCACATCCCATTTACGTTTCCCGACATGCATGAACTCATTAATATTATCAACAAAGCCATCATTTTCATCATAACATGAAGGGTTTAGAAAATCCAAAACTTCTTCACTTTCCACATCATAAGATAGAGAATCACTAAAAATTTGGAAAGGGAAATAACTCACTTTGCTCATTTATTCCTGTGCAGGAGCTTCAAGTACTCGGATGTCTTCATCAAATGGAAGACTTGCCTCTACATCTTCTAGTTTGTCTGAAGGCTCCATTTCTTCTTTACTGTTTGAGTCATAGAATAAGGTATCATCAAAAATGTCGAAAGGAAAGTAACTTACCTCATTCTCTTCATTTTGTGCAGGAGGAATAGCATCTTGGAGAGCTTCGTCAGATGGAGGAGCAGTTATTGGTGCTTCATCCTCATAATTCACTTTTCTAGTTATATCTTTACTGCATTCTATTGAATTATGGGAGAGGTCTTGCTCCTCTTCAAGGGGTTGACAATGTTCTTCATAAACCTCATCTTTTATATCAAAGGATTCTTGGTATTGATCATGATACGCTTTCCTGAGATCTTCTACAATCTCAGTGATGAATCCTTTGTCATCTAAGGCTACCATGAGATTTTGAAGGACATCTTCATACGTTTGGCAAAGTGGCTTGGTAAAGTCTATAAACCTACTGATGAGGTGTATGAAAGATGATATACCCCTGTCTTTGCAACAACCCTTAAACCAATCTTGTAAGTAGGAGGGCAGAGTGAGTATGAATAATTTTATAAGAGCATCCTCTCCTCCCAACTCTATCTCACTCAAATACTCCAAAAAAATTATGATGTGAGGAGTTGGGAGGCCCAAAAATATTAGAGAGTTGTTTAGCCATTTTGTATCAAAGTAATTTGGGTATCCTTGAAAACTTTTGAAATCAATAATTGGATACATTTGTTCCCAGTGTACCATGATCCCATAACTTGGAAATATCACAGATTTGAGAGTAAGGTAGCACCCTGGAAAATATTAGTGGAGTCGCCAGATAATTTGCCTGAAATTATCAAAGAATAAGGGAAAACACCCTAAGTGGAGTCGTCAGGTAAGCTTGTAAGAATAAGACTCTCTGAGGCAAGGCTTACCGAAAAGTGTCGTCTAAGGAAGGTTTGACTCAGTGTTCCCCGGAAGTGGCACCAAAATGTTGTCGCACAGTTTGTAGCAAGGATAAAAGGCTTAAGGTTTTAAGGTCAAACTGGTGTAACAAGAACCAATCCCACCCAATGTCACCACAATGGGATGGTTCTTTCTCTTTAGGGTGGTAAGGCCCAGGGGAGACGTCCCCGGTGACCTGGGGTTTTGAGAAGGCAAAAAGGATAATAAGACAAGGATAAGTTCCCCCCCCTCACAAGTCACCACCGAGCAAATAGTCCTGGCTAAACAACCAATAATAAAGTAAACCCCCCAAAGATATACCTGCCTGGGACAAAGCAACAGCAAATAATATATGCAAGTTATTTCAATGGGTTAGTACTTCATATAAATAGATGACTATCTGATAAACATATAAGCAATTTGGCAATAAATGTTGACAAAGTCAATGTTTATCAATAGCAATGAAAATTATATCACTTCACCAATAAATATTGGAACAATATGGCATTCAATGTAACCAATCAACACTTCATTCAATAAATGCCTTAAATCACCATTCAATTTGCTTATAAAGTAAAATGTTTGCTGCACAAAATGATATAATAGCCAAGGATAACGGCAGCAACAGGTTAGTTAGGTTAGTTCTTAGGCTAAGGTTAGTAGTTAGGATTTGATTCAAAGAGTTTTGAGAGTTGTTTGTGATAAAGGTCACTTCAACGCATGAGGTCTTAGGATCAGTGCCTGAGGGTTAAAAGGAGTCAATAGTGTAAGACGCAAGAGCTAAAGGAGACAAGGTAATTAGGTCAAGGAATAGAGGGAAGGGCTTTGGAGTGTTGCTAGAGAAAGGCCCCAAAGTCAAAACCCTAGGGGAGAGAGGCTCACCTTAGTGTAGGTAAACTAGGCCTCGGTGCTCTCTCCTCCTTCCTTAACTCAATGGAAAAATGGCTAGCTGAAGGATGGAGCATTAAAAACAAGACTAGAGGGTTTGATGAAGCAAGGTGTTGCTAGAGAAAGGCCTTTTCAGCAAACCCTAGAGAAAAACAGCCCTAAGTGTAGTAGACCTAGGCTTAAGACGTCTCTCTCTTCTTGGCCTCTAGATAGTATGGCTAGCAATAAATGAAGAGAGAGAGAGTGTGTAGCAACGGCTAGGCTCTCTTCTTCTTCAATCGCTGAAAATCTCTCTCAAAGGGGACATGAGACAAGGACCTACTTGTATGCTTGTCCCTAGGGTTTTATTTAGCAAAATTTATAAACATATGCAAGAAATGAAACTACAACCATTCATTTAAGAAGTTTTGCAGAAAATTACTTACATATCACCAAGAAATATCAATGCAAACCCTAGTTGTAACACCTTCCTTCAAGAGAAATGCCAAGACATGCCAAAATAATCCTCCTTCAATAAGTGCGCATCACTAAATCAGCCAATAACCCAAGAGAGGGTGCAAATTTCAGACCTCCTTATGGAGTGAGTAAGTTCTGATGAAAAAAGAAGGTGAAAATCCTTCATTTATACCATACCATGACCTAATTTTACATTTTAGGTCATGAAAAAGATCGACAAGGCCAAAATAGTAATATCATATTGTTTTACATTAAAATATTAAATCTAAACCCTAATCAAGCTGAAAAGAGATAAAGAGCCCCTCTAAGGGGGACGTTAGCCCCTTCTAGGGCAAATGAAGCATCCTGGAGCAAAACGTTAGCCCTCCTTGGGTTTCTCCGACCTGCCACTACTGCCCAATCTGCCTCCCAAGACGTCCAATAGGTTGGATGACATCATAGTCATCAAGGGTGACGTCCCAGGCCTTCCAAGGCCAACGTTCCACTGAAAAGAGCTCAACCCCCCTAGGTTAAGTTGTGCCAAAGTGCCACTAGTGGAACGTCCTCTCCTTCTCTGGTGCAAAGCCCCTGATCCATCTCTGTCCTGTCTCTACCCCCTGCTGGGGTCTCAGCATCCACCTGATGGGATCTTCAGCCCCATGGAGGTCCGAACTGATCATCTCCCCATGTGTACCGGTCCAAAATGGTACTTGTCCATCGGGCATGGTCCTACACATCAAAAGCTATGCCCTTCATGGGCTCATCAGTCACAGGGATCATAGCAATGTCAATCACATCTCATCATCAATATTATTAAACATGTGCATAAAATCCCTAATACATCAGTTAATAGCTCAAAGACGTTACACAAGCTT